>JAQZBX010042260.1:0-22070 GCA_029593785.1 Cabassous unicinctus | reverse complement strand
AAAAAAAAAGAATTTGGACTTCATCTAATAGGAAATAGAAGGGGCAGTCCCTAGAAATATGAAGAGCCAATAGGTGCTATTTTGGAAAAGAAAGAGTATAGAAAGACAGGGCAAGGAGGGCAGAGACTCTATGAAAATATTCTGAAAGGGAAAAGGGACAGGATGAATATTAGGGATTGAAGCGAGACAGATTTCTGACAGTCAACAGAAAGGGCAAATGCATGAGGCCCTTTGATTGTACAAATCAAAGGCCTGGGAAGAAGAAACAGACCTGATGTCCTAGGTCCTGCTTTTAGCCTTTCTTGAGGCCCATCTGCTCTTAGGTTGCATGAGACAACCCTGCATTCTCCCCTAAATCACTTCTTTAGTTAAGCTATCCTCAGCTAATTTTTGTTAACTTGAAACCAAACTGTGTATAATATAAAACCAGATAAGTTCTCCCAAATCTTTCATGGCAGTGAAGTTTATTCATGTCATTTTATCTTAATGCACTACTGGATGAGAGGGGAAGAAAGTCAGAGACTCCAGATGGACAGATGTATGGAGAGGAACTTGAGATCTACCATAGGTGCTATGTTCATAGGCTCTGCAAGAGATAAGCCAGTTGGGAGGGTAGCAGACACAGCAATTAAGAGTGTGAGCTCTGGGGTAAGACTACCTGAGTTTAAATTCTGGCTCCACTGCTAGCTAGGTGATAACCCTGGGCAAATTCCTGAACTTCTCCTTGACTTAGTTTTCCATTTGTAAAGTAGAGATCATAGGGTTGTTATGATTAATGGATTAAATGACATAAGATATATAAAATACTTGGAACAATACCTGGAACAAACTAAGTTTTCAAGAAAGATTGGTTGTTGTTATTATTATTATATTGCTGCTGTATTGACAACATATTTGTCATACAAACATACCTAACAATCTAGCAAAGGTCAACTTTAGCATGTTTGGCAGTTTTTATTTAGGAGAATACCTATGACTAACACACAAAAAAATCATGGACCAGGACTCAAATACATACACAGAGCTACATATGAAAAGCCCAGATGGTCTGATAGAAAGGTAGGCCTGGTTACAGTTTGAATACTTTCATCTCTTACTGGATCTTAGTAGAATTCTCCTCCTCAAGCACTGGGTTCTCCATGAGTGTGTGTGTGTATGTGTGTTTGGGGTGGGGTGGGGAAGGAAGGGGTGGAGAGGAGAGGGAGGAACTTCCAAAGAGGAGGGATAAAAGTACAAGTTTGAAAAATGGCTCATATAAGGTTCAAGCTACCAACTCAGGGGGTTCTTTAAAGTCATCCAGTTAATTGTTTATGCAGCCAAAAAAAGTACCCAGGCATTCAATGAAGGCAGAATCTAAGTGTGCAACATAAAAAAAAAAAAATCCTTGACATGGATTTTGAGGTTAAATTGGCTGGGCAAACATCTTAGAAGAATTATATTCAGTAATGGGTATAAAGTTTTTAGAACTAAGTATTTTGAACAGATTTCTCATCAATCTTTTCATTTTGCTTTAGGGGAAAAGATAGCAAATTATTCTGCTGTATTGAAAAACTACAAGATATGGATATGATGGATTCCTGATCACTGGATGCCCAGAGCTCTGGGCCTTTTGTCTTGCTGAATCATATTATTATTAAGCTGAGACAAATGGCTGACTTCTGGACTAAGTGGGAAAAACATCACAAACACAACACTATGTGGAATGTGGTTGAGGTGAACTGATAATGAATATCATCAATGAAGTACAATTTCCTGCTAGTACACTGAGATATTAGCTAGTTTCACCAATCTTACAACAAGCAATTTATAACATATATCGACTCTACAGGATTATTCTAAAGCCACTGGAAGCAAAGCAGCAATGACATGCATATCATCATGGTATTAGTCGTTGTAGGTAGATAAAGATCCTGTGATAGGCTAGTTGATGATTGCAAATAAACATAATTTTCAGTGATTTTTTTTCTTATTGTTTTCATATTACCTGGGAAAGATTTTCTTCCTATTTTGCAAAAGTATACATTTTCCAATTTTCAGAAATAAATTAAAAGAGATTTTTCCCAAATCCTTACTGTAACTTATTATGCTTCAACGAACATGCTCAATGCTGCTTTCTACTCTGTGGTTAGTGGATTCACAAAATCATTGCATCATTTGGAAAGGCCTTTGGAGGGTATCTTGTCCAATATCACAGCTGGGCCGATTATTTGGATCCTGCCGTTCTCCATCTCCCTTTTTCCCTCTCTCTGACTCTTTTTTCTGTTTTATACTTCTGGTGTCTAGGATTTGGTCAGAGATTGTCTTATTAGAGGTAGAGGTACCAATGTATGACAGTAGTGAGAGAATCTATAACTTACATTATGTTGCATTATGTTGTCTAATCAGAAGAGATTGTCTAGTTTTTTTCAGGACTATAACATGCCATATGTATTAGTCAGCCAAAGGGGTGGTGATACAAAATACCAGAAATCTGTTGGTCTTTATAAAGGGTATTTATTTGGGGTAGAAGCTTACAGTTACTAGGCCATAAAGCATAAGTTTCTTTCTTCACCAAAGTCTGTTGCCACGTGTTAGAGCAAGACAGCTGCCGACATTTGCCAGGGTTCAGGCTTCTTGGGTTTTTCTCTGGGCTTAGCTCCTCTGTTTCCTCTACTAGGTCAGCTGTAGACTATCAGGCTCTCTAGGCTCTGCCTCTCTCCACAAGGCCAGCTGTAGACTATCAGGTGAATGGCTTGTCTTTATCCTGAGGCCTTCTCTCCTTCCGCACGACCAAGCTCCTCCATCTGCTCGCCTCCCCGGGCTCCAGCATCAAAACTACTCCAACTCTGTCCTTTGCCATGCCTTTTATATTTGATTCCCCACCCACCAAGAGGTGGGCTCAATGCCCTACTGACGTGGCCCAGTCAATACCCTAATCATAACTTAATCACGCCCAGATTAACAGACCAGTTTACAAGCATAATCCAATATCTATTTTTGGAAATCATAACTATATCAAACGGCCAAACTGCTACACTACACAAAGAAAATTCTCATGAGAACGGACTCTTGTGCAAAAACATCAAAAACAGAGGAGGCTAAGGCAGTAGGTGGGGGTCTGTCTGGGATGACCAGAAGAAGATTACATGTGTGAATATGTCAGTATAGCTCTAGTGAATGAAAAGAACATGATTCTGAATCATATATTTGCATGGAAACTAATTAAAACTTTGATTAAACATAACTTTAGGGTTTGTTCACAAGTCATAAAGTTACTGTCTTTTTATGATTCGTATAATATCTTAAATTATAAAAAAATTTCCAACGTAAGATAATAGTTTAACATATACCATATCATAATCCACCTCAGATTTGACAAATGCCAATATTTCCCCATGTTTACTTCAGGTACCTGCACCGCCCACCCTTTTAGTTCTAAGAAATAGAACCAGAGTTTGTTTTTTAAGTCTAAGAGATTACCCTGAAAAATGAGAAGGGGAAATAGGTATTAAGGATTAAAATCATAGATAATGTAGTAGTAGAAAGAAAACAAGTCATGATTTCTCAGTTTTGTTAAACGATAAGAGCAGAGTATATTAATTTTCTCAAAGATGGGAGAGTAAAACTACAAAATATTACCTTACATTTAAGACTTTACTTCCTATATATAAGACCAGTTGATATTTAAGAGATATAATTAATGACAATCATACCCATGTTTTAAAAGAACAATACTCTTTCACATCCATATGTGAATTTCACAACACTGTGAGAAAGGCAAGGCTAGAGAAGAAACAGGTTCAGAGGCTGTGACAAGTTCAAGGTCATTCTGTGCTCTTTGTACTATTCTTCTAAACTATAGTTATATTCTTATTGTGAAAGATACTTTGCTATACATAATGCACCTTCAGAAAAAAGCTATTTATCATTTATTTGTCTAAATACATAAATCTTGTTTGTGTATGCCAAATACTGATGATAGAAAACCCTGTACTTATTTTTATTTATCTTGCCATTGACACTAAAGGGGATGGTGGATTAAGCAGATTAAGCTTTCTGGGTATATACCAGCAGCTTCTCTTTTCTTAAAGAGCCACAGATCTTAAAGGGATATTGTGATGCTATTAAATTCTTCCTTCATTAAAAAATGCAGTTTTAATTAACTGCATTTGGACTGTAACTAACCATTTATATTAGCATCAATCTTGATTTACTAACACTTTCTCTTCATTTTTCACTTGAATAATTATGTACCTACCCATTGTTCTCTTAGAAGACCACTATCATATGAAAGCATTCTGTAAGACCATTGATTTAGTACTAAATGCCAAGAAGGTAATTACTAGGTGACAGAAGATAAGAGTCATTAATTGAAAGCCTGAGTGTCACAAGGTCCAGAATTCAGTTTTGTCTCTACTGCTAACTATCTAGATGACCCTGAGAAGAGAACTCATCTTTTTTTTTTTTTCTTCCTATTGTCCTTATTTTTAAAATGAGAGCATTTGGACTAGGACCTTTCCTTCTCTAAGATAAACTGATTCTGAACACTTGAGGCTGGTTGGGATCTAGTTCAAGCACAAAGCTATCATTTTTAAGGTGACCCAGAGCTTATTTTAAAAATATTGCCTGCCCTATTTCTAAAAGCTGGGAAGGCCTAACCTTTACAGCTAAATGATCCAAGAAGCACAGAAGCTTTTACTTTTTATTTTGTAGTACTTCAATAGAGGACTGGCAGTTTGCCCTTGGTGCTTTGCCAGTTCAGGAGGTGAGATTTTAATCACTTGGGATAATTTTTCCCACTGCAATTGAATGGCCATCAGGTCCCAGGAATCCTGGTACCTTCCTGATCCCTGAGGGTGAATAGAAATCTCAGTAGGTAAAGGAAAAATACTAGCAACTTAAGGCATCAACAACTAGAGAGTGGAAAAATAAGTACAATATTCAGGGCAGCTATGAGTGAAACAGAATTCCTGGAAGAAATATTTAATTTTAACAACAACAACAACAACAACAACAAACAAAGCACTAATGGAGAATCAATTACAATATCAAGAGAGTGTTCTGGAACAAAAAACATGATTTTCAAATTTTAAAATTTAGTTACAAAGGTGAGAATAGTCACTGTTGAAAACTCAATTAGTGGCCTGCAAGTTCAAGTGGTAGAACTATCTTAAAACACTGTATAAAAATATACGGAGATAGAAGGCATATAGGAAATAACAAGAAACCTAGAAGACAGAGCAAGAGACTGAATTACTACCAATAGGAATTCCATAGGCAGAAAAAGAAACAGATTGAGGTTAGAATATAGAGGAATTTTTCATTTATTTGAAAAGATTTGAGCTTGGAGATGGAAAAGGTTTACTGAGTTCCCAGCAAGATTGGTTAAATAACATACACCTAAGAATGACCTAGTAAAATTTTGCAATTTCAAGGACAAAGAGAAAATCAAAGGAAAAAGAATATTGGTTTTGGACTTCTTACCTACAATACCAGAAACTAGAAAACAGTAGATTAACATCAACAAATCATTTAGAGAAAAGGCCTGCAACCCCCAAATCCTATGCCCAGTCAGACATCATTCACCTGTCAGGATGGAAGAATATTTGTGATGTATCACACTAATGAAGGATGTTGTTAATGTGGGAAAATGTGGGAGGGGTAATGGGTGGGGCATATGGGAATCCCCTATATTTTTTATGTAACATTTATATAATCTAAGTATTTTTAAAAAGTATAAAGAAATATTTGTGAAAATGAAAAGATTCAAATAAATATTAATATGTAAATATTTATAGACATATATAGCTAAATCTAAATGGATAATAATTGAATAAACTGGTTAATTATAATATATGAACTAAATATGTATTCTTGAAGTAGTAGAGATATATTGCAAAAAAAAACCTTTAAAAATAGTCTAGGATCAAAAGCATAATATTAGCAATACCTAAAAGTTTAAGGGGTGGAAGGAAAAGGGGAAGTAAACGTATTCTAAAGATCTCATCTTATTAGTGTAGGGGGATAACTGGGCAAATAGGAATGCCTTGTTGGAGAGATACAGTTAGCACCTTCTTTTTATATAACAGTGGAGAAATGAATATTTGATTATGAGAATAAGAAATTGGAAGGAAAGCATGATGGGAATGGTGAAGTATAGCATTACTTTCAAAATAATAAGGGGATAAACAGAACAAATAGTACTTTTCAAGTACCAATAACAGGGAAAAGGAGAAGGAAGAAATAATAAAGTTGTTTAAATAGTAAATATAAATTAAGATGAAGGAAAAAATCAAGGGAAGCATTTAGTTATGCTTTATTTGAATAGCTGAATTTCCCTATTTATAGTCACATACAAGATTCGGCTAAAAAAAAACAAAACTCATTTGAATTTTTTTACAAAGGACAAACTTAGAGGAAAGATTGGAAATAAAGACTAGGCAAAATACCCCAGGCATTCTGGTTGACCAGAATGACAGAGTTAAACACTCCAGGGTACTGTTCCCCCACAGAATCTTTGAACAACTAGCAAAACCTGGCAGAGCTCTGGAAAATAGGTAAAGTATTGCAGTAACTAGACAAGCACTGAATGAAGAAAAAGGCAATTTAAAAACAGTAGGAAAACTTGTGGTGCCCTTGCTAGCCTATCCCCCACCTCTCTTTGGCTGGTGTGGAACCAGCTTGCACTCTCAGTGTGGGTTCCTGGTCCTGGTTCTGGAGGGAGCAGAGTAACCCTTGCACACAGTAACCCATATGCACATATGTCTGTGTCAGTCTGTCTGGTAGCATCCTGAAGGACTAAACTAGGAGACTTGTCTCTGACTCGCCATGCCAGAACTTACCCTATATATAGAAGCAGCTTGCAGAAAGCTAAATCACTTTAAGAAACAATCATATCACAGAGGTGTGGGGCAAAGGATTATAGGCTTTAAGACATACAATAGAGTACACAAGACTAGAAGGAAAGACCATTTCACAGGGAGAAGGTGGCATATTTGGATCCCTGTAAAAGGAGAATTCCTAAGGCCATATGTGCATGTCCAGGAGGCCCCATTAACCATACCAACATATGCATTATGGGAATCCTAGAAGGAGAAGAAAGAGAGAAAGGGGCAGAAGAACTATTGAAAGAAATGATGGCTGAAAACATACTAAATTTAACAAAAGACATGAATCTACATATCCAAGAAGCCCAACAAATCCCAAACAGGATAAAATTGAAGGGGTCCATGTCTAGGCACATTGCAATAAAACTATCAAATGCCACAGAAAAGAGGGAATCCTGAAAGCTGCAAGAGAGAAGCAATGTGTCATGTATAAGGAAGCCTCAATAAGATTAAGTGCTGATTTCTGCTTTGAAATCATGGAAGCAAGAAGGCAGTGGGATGAAACACTTAAAAGTCCTGAGAGAAAAGAACTGCCAACCAAGAATTCTATATCTGGAGAAACTGTTTTTCAAAGCTGAGGAGAGATTAAGACATTCCCAGATAAACAAAAGCTGAGGGAGTTCATCACCACTAGCCCTGTCCTATAAGCAATGCTAAAGGAAGTTCTTCAGACTGAAAGGAAGGACACTAGACAGTAGAGAAAATCAGCAAAAGGGAATAGATGTCTCTGGTAAAGGTACCTATATGGGTAATTATAAATATCAGTACTATTGAATTTTGGGTTTGTAATACCACTTTTTATTTCTTACAGTATCTAAAATGCAAATGCATAAAAAGTAATGCTAGGGAAGCAGATGTGGCTCAAGTGATTAGGCTCCCGCCTACCACATGGGAGGTCCCTGGTTTGGTTCCCAGTGTCTACTAAAGAAGACAGTGAGCTGGCGTGATGGGCAGCCACAGCAAGCTGACGCAACAAGAGACACAAGAAGAAAAACATAATGAGAGACACAACAAAGCGGGAATGGAGGTTCCTGGTGTCTTCTAAAGAAGATGAACAAGACAGGGAGCTGACGCGATGGGCAGGTGTGGCAAGCTGACACAACAAGATGATGCAACAAAAGACACAAGAAGAAAAAGATAATGGGAGACACAGTGGAGCAGGGAACGGAGGTGGTCAAGTGATTGGGTGCCTCCTTCCCACATCAGATGTCCCGGGTTCGGTTCCCAGTTCCTCCTAAAGAAACAAGGAAGACGAACAGACACAGCAAGTGCAAACAACGAGGGGTGGGGAGATATAAATGAATAAAAATAAATCTTTAAAAAAGAGTATATATGGTTTTGAATACACAATGTATTAGAATGTAATTAGTGACAAAAACAACATAAAGGTGGGGCAATGGAGGGGGTTAGAAACATAGTTTGTATATGCCACTGAAGATAAGTTGTTATCAAATCAAACAAGGTTGTAATAGGTTTAGGATGTTAAATTTAAGCCCCATGATAACCATGAAGAAAATATACCAAAATATGCACAGAAGAAAATGGTTTACTACAAAAGAGCAATTAATTACAAAAGCAGGCAGTGAGGAAAAACAGAGGGACAAAAAGGGATAATGTTTACAAAAATATAAAATGGCAGAAGAAATCCTGAATTATCAGTAGTTACTTTAAATGCAAATGGATTAAATCTCCATTCATAAGGCAGGAATTGGCAGAATCCCAACTATATACTATTTACAAGAGACTACACTTAAATCCAAACACACAAGTAGGTTGGATGTGAAAGGATGGGAAAAAATATTCCATGCAAATAGTAACCAAAAGAGAGCTATACTAATATCAGATAAGATAAAATAGAATTTATATAAAAAAAAGTGTTATGAAACAAAGGACACTATATATTGACAAAATGTTCAATTCATCAAGAAGATATAATAAATATAAATATATATGCTGAACCCTAAATATATGAAGAAAATATTCACAAGTTTGAAGTGAGAAACAGATGGTTGGTATTAATAGCAGGAAAATTCAATATGGCACTTTCAATAATGGATAGGTGATCTAGAAGATCAATTAAAAAAACAGAAGACTTGAACAATACTATAAACCAACTAGACCAAATAATTCACCTAATAACAGCAGAATATACATTCTTCCCTAGTGCACATAGATAATTCTCTAGGATAGAGGATATGTTAGGTCACAAAACAAGTATCAATAAATTTAAAAAGATTTAAATTATACAATGCATCTTCTCTGACTACAATGTAATGAAGCTAGAAATCAATAATGGAGGGAGAACTGGAAAACTCACAAATACATGGAAATTAAATAATACACACTTAACCAATGGATCAAAGAAGAAATGACAAAGGAAATTAGGAAATATCTTGAGGTGAATGAAAACAAAAACACAACATATCAAAACTTATGGGGGAAACGGATGTGACTCAAGCGATTGGGCTCCTGTCTACCATATAGGAGGCCCAGGACTTGATTCCCCGGGGTTTCCTGGTGAAAGGCAAGCTGGCCCATGTGGCGAGTTGGCCCAAGCGGAGAGCTGGCCCACACAGAGTGCTGGCCCATGTGGAATGCTGGCCCGTGCAGAAGTGCTGGCCCATGCAGGAATGCTGGCCCACACAGGAGTACTGGCCTGCATGGAGTGCTGGCCTAAGTGGAGAGCTGGCGCAGCAAGATGATGCAACAAAAAGTGACACAGAGGAGAGACAATAAGAGACAAAGCAGACCAGGGAGCTGAGGTGGTGCAAGAGATTGAGCACCTCTTTCCCACTCTGGTAGGTCCCAGGATCGGTTCCTGGTGCAGCCTAAAGAGAAGACAAGCAGACACAGAAGAGCACACAGAGAGCAGACAGTGAGTGCAAAACGAGGTGGGGGGAGGAGAAATAAATAAATAAATAAATCTTTGGGGAAAAAAACTTATGGGATGCAGCAAAGGCAGTGCTGAGAGAGAAATTTATAGCTCTAAGTGGTTAAAAAGAAATAAAAAGAAATAAAAAGAAAGATCTCAAATCAGTAACCTAACCTTATACACAGACAAATTAAAAAAGAAAACTAAACCCAAAGAGAGCAGAAGGAAAGGAAATAACAAAGATTACAGTGGAGATAAATGAAACAGACATTAGAAAAATACAGAAAATAAACAAAACCAAAAGTTAGTTCTTTGAAAAGATAAATAAAATTGACAACCTTTAGCTAGACTGACAAATTAAAAAGAAAGAGGAAGGAAATAACTAAAATCAGAAACAAAGATGGGACATTACTACTGACCCCACCATAGAAATAACAAGGATTGTAAGAGGATACTATGAACAATTATATGCCAACAAATTAGATAACCTAAATGAAATGAACAAATTCTCCTAGAAATACACAAATTGCCTAAACTGAATCAAGAAGTAGAAGATCTCAACTCAAAAACAAGTAAAGAGATCGAATCAGTAGTCAAAAATCTCTCAACAAATAAAAGGCCAGGACTAGATGGCTTCACTGGTGAATTTTAGCAAACATTCAAAGAAGAATTAACACCAATCCTGCTCAAACTCTTCCAAAAAATTGAAGAGATGGGGAACATTTCCTAACTCATTCAATGAGGACAGCACCATCCTAATAACAAAACCAGATAAAGATATCACAAGAAAAGAAAATTACAGACCAATATTCCTTATGAATATCAATGCAAAATCCTCCACAAAATAATAGGAAAGCTAATACAACAGCACATTAAAATGATATACACCATGGATTGTGGATGAAAGGGGTAGTCTAGAGATATAAATATCAATTGAAAGAAAGCTAGAGAATAATCTAAGAATAATAAGTGACATAGTGAACCCAGAGGTGGATGAGGATTGTGGTTAACAGTACAAATAAAGAATGTTCTTCTATGAACTAGAACAAATGTACATACCATTACAAGGTGGTAAGAATATGTAGCTGTATGGGAAAAATACGATTAATGTAACTTATGGACTATAGTTAACAGCAGAATAGTATTTCAGTGTATGTATATACCACATTTTTTTATCCATTCATTAGTTGATGGTCACTTGGGCTGTTTCCATATTTTAGCAATTATGAATAATTGAAGCAGGCACTGTTACGATATTATAATATTCTTGGATCAATGTCAAAGAAGGTACTATGTTAATAATAGGGGGTATGGAAAAATAGACCAAAGTTAGTGGTATTAATCCGATGATGTTCTCTCATAATTTCTAACAAATGTTCGACAACAATGTAAGGTGTTGGTGGAAGGGTGTGGTATGGGAATTCTGCACATTGTGCATGATTGTTTTTTAAGTTCACAACTCCTCTAATAAAAGATCTATCTATATGTATTTTTAAAAAAGCACCCCTGGTTGAGAACTACTGGACTAGAGGTAAAGTTACATAACCCTGTACCTTAGGAAAAAGACTTATGAAGATATCCTCCTTTATGCTGTGGATGAGCAAATCAATAAACGTTATCCAAAGCTTTCTACCAGAAAAAAAAAAAATGATTATACACCATGATCAAATGGGAATTATCCCAGGAATGAAAGTGTGGTTCAACATAAGAAACTCAATGACTGTAATACACATTAATAGGATGAAGAAATAAATATGATGACCCAGTTGATGCAGAAAAGGCATTTGACAGACTCCAGAAAGCTTTCTTGATTAAAAAAAAATGCAGAAAACTAGGAATAGAAGGAAACTTCTTCAGCATGATAAAGGGCATAAATAAGAAACCCACAGCTAACATCACACTCAGCAGTGAAAGACTGAAAGCTTTTCCCTTAAGATCAAGAACAAGACACGGATCCCACTCCTGTTATTCAACATTGTACTGGAAGTTCTAGCCACAGCAATTAAGCAAGAAAAAGGAAAAAAAAAAGACATCCATATTGGAATGGAAGAAGTAAAACATTCACTATTTTCAGATGAGATGATTCTATATATAGAAAATCCTGAAAAATCTACAACAAAGCTACTAGAGGTAATAAATGAATTTCAGCAAAGTGGCAAGGTATAAGATCAACACACAAAAAAACAGTGGTGTTTCCATACATAAGTAATGAAAAATGTGAAAGAGAAAAAAAAATTACATTTAAAATCGCAACTAAGAGTAAAAAAATCTAGGAATAAATTTAACCAAGGATGTAAAGGGCTTATATATGGAAAACTATAAAACATTGCTGAAAGAAATTAAAGAAAACCCAAATATATGGAAGGATATTCTGTGTTCATGGATTGGAAGACTAAATATTGTTGTCAATTCTCCCCAAAGCAATTTACAGATTCACCACAATCTCAATCAAACAGCTTTCTTTGCAGAAGTGGAAAAGTCAATCATCAAACTCATATGGAAGAGTAAGAAGCCCTGAATAGTCAAACTCTTCTGAAAAAGAAGAGCCAAGGTGAAGGACTCACATTTTCCGATTTTAAAACTTTATTACAAAGTTACTGTCAAAACAGTGTTACATTGGTTCAAGGACAGACATATAGATCAATGGAATAGAATTGAGAGTTCAGAAATAAACTCTCACATCTATAGTCAATTGATTTTTTCACAAAGGTTCCAAGTTCACTCACTGGGGGAAAGAATAGTCTCTTCAACAAATGGTGCTGGAAAATTGGATATCCACATGCAAAATAATGAAAGTGGACTCCTAAACTTCACATCCTATACAAAAATTAACTAAAAATGGATCAAAGACCTAAATATAAGCACTAAATCTATGAAACTCCTAGAAGGAAACATCAGGAAACACCTTTAAGACCTTAAGTTAGATAATGGATTCTTAGATTTTACACCAAAAGCATGAGCAACAAAAATATAAAATAGATAAATTGGGTGCCATCAAAATTAAAAACGTTTTTGTGTCAGGATATTATCAAGAAAGTGAAAAGACAACCTACAGAATGAGAGAAAATATTTGGGAACCATATATCTGATAAGTGTTTAATATCCAGAATATATAAAGAACTCCTACAACTCATCAACAAAAACACCAACAACCTGACTTAAAAATGGGCAAAAGACTTGAATAGACTTTCTCCAAAGAAGATCTACAAATGGCCAATATGTACAGGAAAAGATGCTCCACATCGTTAGCCATTAGGGAAATGCAAATCAAAACCACAAGATACCACTTCACACTTACTAGAATAGTTACTGTAAAAAGAGACCCCAGAAAATAACAAGTATTGACAAGGATGTGGAGAAACAGGAACCCTTGGACATTCTTGGTGGAAATATATAATGGTGCAGCTTCTGTGGAAAACAGTTTGGCAGTTCTTCAGAAAGTTAAGTGTAGAAATACCGTATGACTTGGCAATCTCACTTCTAGTGAGATTCTACCAAAAAGAATTGAAGAATTCTACCCAAAAGAATTGAAGTAACAGATATTTACACACTGATGTTTATAGCACCATTATTCACAATAGCCAAAAGGTAGAAGCAAACCAAGTGTTCAACAGATGAATGCATAAACCAAATGTGGTGTATATATATACACACAGACATCATGTTGAGTGAAATAAGCCAGACACAAAAGGATAAATATTGCATGATTTCACTTATATGAAATAATTAGAATTTGCAAATTCATAGTCAGAAATTAGAATACAGTTTACCAGGGGCAGGGCAGGAGGTGGGGGATAGAGAGTTAATGCTTAATTAATACAGTTTTTGTTTGGGATGATGGAAAAGTTTTTGTAGTGGATGGTAGCACAACATTATAAATGTAATTGACAACATTGAATTGAATACTTTAAAGTGGTTAAAATGGGAAATTATGGGCTGTATATAATGTTACCATGATTAAAAAAAACTGCAAATATAAACAAAGCAAAAAAGCAGGAGTGGTATATTAAAGTTAAAGTGGAATTTAAAGCTAAAATAAGTTAAAAGGATAAAGAGAGGCAACAAATTATGATAAAAGGAAAACTCATAAATATTATATAATAATATATGACTGTCTCCCAAGACAGGATCTCATTACATCTAGGCTTCGTGATTGCCCTCCCAAATCGCTGCACATTTCAGACACTAAAAAAAATAAAGAACAGCATGAACCCTGGTTTCAATTTAATATCTCCACAGTGGCTCTGGGGATGAACAGTGCTTAAATATTAGAACTATAATGATACTATGGGCAAATAATATCATCTGGGGTTGGAAGATAAAATGTTACTTAACATTTATATAACCACAAATAGTACTTTATTGAGAAGGGATTAAGGTGAACAGTATTGTGTATTCAAATATTTGAAAGACTCATGTTGGAGTCAAGTTATTGATTGTTGTGCCATCCAGAGGGCAGACTAGGACTAATGCATGGAAGAAGAAGGGCGGCTGACTTTGGCTCAGTGTAATGGAAAACTATCTTTATGACAAAGTCATACAACAATAGAGTTTTGCCTCATGAGGCAAAAAGGGTCTTTCTCACTAAAAGCATTCAAACAAAAATCTGATGGCTAGTTGTTAGAGATTCTCCTTTACACCTCCATTGGGTGAAAGAATGGAATAACTAACTTCAAAAGAAGTTCCTTTCAATTTTCAGATATTATTACTGTGGAAACACTGAATGCCACATAAACACAATGACTTTTCTGTTCACATATAGACTGAAGGACAGAGAAAGAAACCGACTGCAGCCAGTACTTGTCTTACAGATCATACTTTTCTCTTTCTTACTTTTTGAATAAAAAGTGAAAAAAATAAAAGCACCTTTTTCTTATAAAGGCCGTGACATTCACCTTCAACTTGGGAGGGGGCTAACCATAATACTTTCCCTAGAGTTTTAACTTATTCAGATGTCAAACAAGCTTAAACTTAATAGAGAGGTAGAAAAAGGAGAAAGGAGAAAGAAATATGAAAATAAACTCATTAGAGAATGAATATGGCTTTCTGAAAACTATATGCACTAGCCAGGTTCTTTGAAGGAAGAGTATATCTAGAGGGTACAATATCTTCTGAATATCATATCTTTTTAGATTTCAATCTGATTGCTTTGGGGGTCAACTCTCAGTTCAGACTCTTTTGCTTTTTAAAAATCTGTGTCTGCCTTAAGTTACTATAACATTCATTTTAGCATAAAGTTCTTTTTGTTTTACCATGGAGTCTGCTATAAAATTCAAAACCAAGACAGTCTTTACCCAAGTTTTGATTTTATAGATTTCAGATAGAGTATTCAGAATGCAAACACAGTTTTATTTTAAAATATTTAATATAAACACACAGACGGACAACAGCTGCTAATTAGTTTTCTGTTTCATCTGTTACACCAACTGCAAGTTGTATCATTTTAAGATGAGAGAAGATGACAGGATAGTGAGAAAAAGTTCTAGGATTTGGAGATTAAGAAATAATGATGCTGTGATTATTCTTAGAAAGAATAATCTTGGTTAACCATTAGAAAAATGAGAAACCTCTGTTGATATATGATCAGAAAATAAATCTATTATGTTGACTCAAAAATGAAAACTTTGCATTTTGAGCAGAAAATTCCATAAGGGGAGTAGGCAGTTTATAAAGACAACAAGAACCAATTAAATTCAGACCTAAATTCTCCCCAATAACCAGAGATTCTTACTTTCAGAACACTAAGTAAGCACTAGGAAGCTAGGATATGTTTGGTTCCAAACTGGAAGATGTAAGACACCAGGTGTTGTCCAAATATCACTGTACTGTTAAGCCTATCTTAATAATTCCTGGTAAATGTGCCAGTTTTATAAGAACCCAATTTGCTATTTTAGTATTTGTTCCTCTTCTTCTTCATGCTTTAATGAGAAGAGGCAGCTTTGCAAATTGGCAGCAGCAAAGGCAGGCAATTCAAATCCAAAACACCAATCTATGACAGAGCCAAGCAAACCTACCACGATTGAGTATGGCAGGCTCCTGTGATGGCAATTTTCCAGAAGAGGGAACCCTTTTCTTAATTATGGGAAATTCCCAGCCCATCAGGCTTTGAAAGGATAGAAGGTCCATGCCAGCAGTTTGGAAACTATATTACTGAGCTGACATAGAAATATAAACAGCTCAAGAGTTTAAATCAGTTTTAGGAATGAGATAAACTCAATTAATGCTGAACTTTATTTAAAATTTTTTCTCCAAGTGGACTTTCTGTATTTGGATCTAGATTACTACTTGTTATAGTCAAGAGATAAAGATATATGATTATGTATTTAAATATGAAGGAACAGCTCCCTGACTTTAAAAAATAAAAACTTTATAAATCCATTTGTAATTTTTCTCCCAAGATCATTTCCTTCATAAATAAAAAGTGAATCATCCTAGTCACATAGCTCTACATTGTGCTTTTTTTGGTGGTGAGAGGGTGAGATGTGTGTTGGTTGCTAATGTAATTCTGTTGTTGTGCCATACTTTCTGGCTTGCTGCTATGGTCAAGGGTTTAGAATGGCCCTTGTAAGATTCTTCTGGGTAGTTGCACAGTTATAAGTTTCTAGGTTTCATGAAAAGAGGGGGTAATATAAGAAATGATGGCAGGGCTGTCTAATTTAGAAATGTATCTCTACTAAGTGCTGTGGCCATAGTGGTGACTAAGACACACCCTGTCCTGGCATTCATAAGATTTACAGTCTGGTGGGAAAGAAAACAACACTTGCCCAATGAACAAATCCTTTTATCACCCTATTCAGTCCACACAAGACAGCAATTTCTCCAAAAAAATTTCCAAGAGTGATAAAAAAGACAAAAAACAAAAACAGAGAAAAGCAAATGTGCCCAAACGACCAAGATCCTGCCAAAAATGTCTTGGCTGGCACATAAGCACTTACCTACCCAAACTTTCTCAGTCTTTGACTCTTCCATCACAAAAGGGAAACAGTAGCTTATGCTATCTAGGAAGACAAAAGATGGCTAAAAGATTATTAAACCAGATGGGGAGAAGAAAACTAAGACATCTAACTGTTCCCTATTCAAGGTAGAAATGTGAAGGAGTTTAAAAGTGGTTATCCCTATTACACATGTCTTGCCAATTTGAAATCTCGATTCTTGACTAGTTTCATTTTTGGGCTAGACTAAGTGTTTCCCTCTTTCCCTTTCTGTTTCTTCCTGGCATTTATTGAGTAGCTACCATGTGCCGGGCAATGTTTTAATTGCTGAGAATAAAACCATGAACGACTTGTTTACATGTCTATCAGCAGTTGAAGATAGGGCCTATATTTTATTTATTATGTTATCCTCCTCATCAATACTGCTTTGCATATGAAAAGTACTCAACAAATGGTCATAAAATTTTAAAAAATTAAAACAATACAAATTTTAAAACATTTTCAAATAATTGCAGGTATGTATTAAGATTTAGTTATATAGATGTTCATCATTTACTTACAATTGAGAAAGATTAGATGCAACCTGATGCCTGACAACAAAGGATTGTTTAAAAAAAATCAGGTTATATTTTAAGTGTCTGTATATAAAATCGTTTAGAATCTGGAAGACATTTCCTATAAAAACAACAGATTAGACGATAGCAAGATTCCAGGGTAGTTAAAAAAAAAGCCATTACTCAATGTTACTAATATATTGCTGAGTTAATCTTTAGTACTAACCTGAATTGTGGAAACAAGACGGAGGCATGAAGCAAGATTATTGAAATGAAAAGCATTATTTATGGTATCCTCCCACTTACCTTTCTGTAGTCCTTTCTTGCTGCCAAATGTCTTCCTTACCAGGCCCCCAGTTTCTTGCTATGCTAAGATTCTGATGTGGTCCTGCTCAGGGTTTGCTCTGTGCCTCAAAGAACACCAGGTTCTCTGAATGAATTACTCCTGTTCATCGACAGCAGATTTCACCCAGATGTCAGATGTCTGGTTTGAACTAATTCATATTAATAGTTGAACAACTTTCTTTTAGGTAGTTGTGCTTTTTTAAATTATCATTATTTTATTTTTCTCATTAGTTGTGCTTTTGAAAAGAGAATTCTTGTTAACATAAATGGATCTCTAAATATTAGATTATCAGGAAATACGGTGAAATTAAAACATTTAGCCAGTGGGGAGGATATTTGGGTTTAGTAAAACACCTCTCCTAACTAGGATGGACCTTGAGGGGCAGGAGACAAGGAGATTAACTGTCCCTCTAGGCTGTTCTTGATGTCCATGGCTTTCCCCCTACTTCTACTTCTCAAAAAGCTTTCTCTCACCTCCATTCTCTTGAAGTAATGACAGAGGAACTTAGATGCTTAATAGGAAAAAAGGCAAAAAAAAAAAGGGGGGGGCGGCATTTGTGAATCTGGGTCATTTGTAAGTTAAAAGCAGGTCTGACTACCAAATTATGACATATTCACATTGTGCATGCTCTCTTTCTCTCTTTTTCTCATCTTGCTTGGAGAAGATATTATGAACTTGGTATAACAAATTACCCAAAATGCTACAAAAGTAGCCCCAGTAGTTGTGGGAGCAAGAGTAAAGAAAGAGCTTATAAAGGAAAGGGGCTTTTCTCTCCGTGGAAGGGAGAGGTGTCTATTTTACAATGACTAAGAAGCAGCTTAATTTAGGGGCCCAGAAAGTAAACTTTCTACAGTAATAAATCTACCTGCCAATTTTTTCTACTTCTATATAAACTAAAGATCTAGGATTCTGCAACTCAGACCCTTATTATTCATCTCTATACATCATCAATATTTAATTACAAAATCAAATTTAAATGTCCTTCTCTGGCTTTTGAAATATCACAGCTACTATTTCCTTAGTAGTTTTATTCTACACAATTAATATGAATATTAATGGATACAGACTATTAGGTTGATTAACCTTAATGCTAATGATTTGGAGGTGCTGACTCCCATTAAAAGGGCAACATGGTATAGCAAAAAGAAAAAGGGCCCTGGAGTTAGACTAGTTTGGGTTGATTCCTTAATTTGCCTTCTACTAGGTGCATCATCCCGGACAGGTAATTTGATTTTTTTTATTATTATTTTTACATTTATTCCATTGCAATATAAAATAATATTACAATAATTATAAGAGAAAAAAAGAAGAAAGTCATTCACAATTTCATTACTCTAACAGAACTCAAGATTATCCTTTAGTCTCTGTTGATACCTACAATTCATTTTATTTTTTAACAAATCATCTTTATTGATACATATTAATAAAGCAAAAATCCATCCAAAGTATATAATCAGTGGTATTTGGTATAATCGTATAGCTGTGCATTCATGACTTCAATAATTTTTACAGCATTTTCATTATTCCGATAATAATAATAAACAAAAAAACTCATCACCCCTCCATCTCTCTAGGCTTCCCCTGCTGTACACAGCTACTATTCTGTTTCTATCTTTCTAGTTCATACACATTTATATTTTGTAAAAAACAGTCATATATGCAATATCATCCATATTTGTATTTTACATGAGGTTTCTCTGTTATACATTCTCATGATACACTTTTTAGCTTTCCTTCTAGAAAATATATTATACACGACCTTAGACTTACCCTTTCAACCACAGTCATAGCTTGCTAGATACAAACATTATGCTGTGATTTCACCATTTCTCTTCACTTCCAAAGATTTACAAACAATCTTTTTACCAATTCTGCACAGATTAAGCCTCAGCTTTCCATTCTCCACTCTCATTCTATTTTCTGGTGACCTATATTCTAATTATTAACTCCATAAGTTTACACAATATATTTATTTCATAATACCACAATCATACAGTATTTTTTTTGTCCTTTTGTGTCTGGCTTGCTTCACTCAACATAATGTCCTCCAGGTTCATCCATGTTGTCATATGCTTCATGACTTCATTTCTTCTTACAGCTGCATAATATTCCATTGTGTGTATACACCACAATTTGTTTACCCATTCATCGGTTGATGGGTACCTGGGTTGTTTCTATCTTTTAGCAATCGTGAATAACACTGCTATGAACATCAGCGTGCAGATGTCTTTTCATGTCACTGCTCTCAGTTCTTGTGGGTACATATCTAGTAACGGAATTGTTGGATCACATGGCAAGTTTATATTCAACTTCCTTAGGAACTGCCAAACAGTCCTCCACAGAGGCTGGGCCATTCTACATTCCCACCAACAGTGAATAAGCATTCCTATCTCTCCACATCCTCTCCAACACTTGTGGTTTTCCAACTTTTTAATAGTGGCCATTATAATAGGTATGAAATGATATGTAGTTTTGATTTGCATTTCCCTAATCGCTAGTGATGTTGAATATCTTTCATGTGTTGTTTTTTTGTCATTTGTATTTCTTCTTTGGACAGTTGTCTTTTCAATTCTTTTGCCCCTTTTTTAATTGGGTAGTTTGTCTTTTTATTGTTGAGTTGTAACATCTCTTTATATATCATGGATATTAGACCCTTGTCGGATATGTGATATCCAAATATTTTCTCCCATTGAGTTGGCTGCCTTTTCACCCTTTTGACAAAGTCCTTTGAGGTGCAAAAGTATTTAATTTTGAGGAGATCATGTTTATTTGTTCTTTTGTTGCTTGTGCTTTGGATGTAAGGTTTAAGAAACTACTGCCTACCACAAGATCTTGAAGATGTTTCCTATATTTTCTTCTAGGAGTTTGATGGTTGTTGCTTTTATATTTAGGTCCTTGATCCATTTTGAATTAATTTTTGTATAAGGTTGAGGATAGGGGTCCTCTTACTTTCTTTTGGATATGGATATCCAGTTCTCCCAGCACCATTTGTTGAATAGACTGCACTGGCCCAGTTGGGAGGGTTTGACAGTCTTTTCAAAAATCACAGTCTCCACCCTAGTGGTGGCTAGAGGCAAGGCCTGAGGGGGTGGGCGTGGAGGCCACCAAAATACAACACCCTCAGTTCCCTCCTCTCTGCAGAGCTGCGCCTCCTCCCTCTCCTCCACCAGGTGTCATGAGCCAGCACCTCCGACCCAGAAAAAGGAGAAGGAATGGCAATGAAGACGACAATCATCTCCCCTCCAGACCAAAAGGAGTAGTAGAAACCCTGTCTTTCAGGATTCCTGGGACACAGAGTCCTCAAGCAGTGACAGTGGTGGGAGCAGGAGCAGCAGCAGCAGCAGCAGCAGCAGCAGCCGCCCAGTCAGGCCAGCAGGCCAGAAAGCAGCTTACATCAGATCATGGCTGGCTCCAGCCCCAACATGCCTGGGCCATGCCAGGCCTTTACTAACACATCAACCAGACCCTGAAGAAAGCCCACTTTTATACCCTTCAGCACTGAGGCCGGCCTCCGACATTTTGACATTTTGCGCTGGCAGTTTCTTGCCTTCTATGAAGGGACAGCGCTGTGCAGATTTGATATTTCAACTTACAATTTGTTTTAAAAAATTGCACACACAAAAAATCGCCTGTTGACTTTTTGGTCTATATTTGAAATAACAGGTTAACAGGCAGTTGTTTACTTGTGGTTTTGTTGCACTATTGCAATTTCAAAGGGTCCTTGAAGCAATTTTTTACAGGATTCTTTTGAGGGTGGGTATCAGATCCATGTCAAGGTAATGGTATTGACAAAATCTCATCTGCATGTTGAATCCATAGTATGTCCAATTCAGACTGATTTCCGAATCTGTCAATTAGAAATTCTCCTTTATGTAAAAAGGCCTTTTAAAATGCGGGATCTTCCGTTTTTTAACTCAATAAAGTAGTGGAGAGTAAAAAAACAAAACAAAACAAAACAAAACACTTGATAGTAGATGTGAGGGTCTATTTCTGAGGTCTCGATTCAGTTCCATTGGTCAATTTGTCTGTCTTTATGCCATTACCATGCTTCTTCTACCAATGCAGCCAAGTAATATGCTTTAAAGACAGGAAGTGAGAGTCCTCCTACTTTGTTCTTTTTAAAGACATTTTTGGCTATTCGGGGCTCCTCACCCTTCCAAATAAATTTGATAATTGGCTTTTCCATTTCTGCAAAAAAGACCGTTGGGATTTTTTAATTGGGATTGCGCTGAATCTGTAAGTTGGTTGGGATAGAATTGACATCTTAATGATATTTATTTATTTATTTATTTATTTATTTATTTTTAAAGATTTATTTATTTTTTATTTATTTATCCCCCCCTTGCTGCTTGTGCTTGCTGTGTCCATTCACTGCGTGTCTTCTCTGTGTCTGCTTATCTCCCCCTTGCTGTGAGGTCTTGCCGCATCAGCCCAGGGCACCGCGCGAGCCGGCCTGCCCTCACAAGGAGGCGCCGGGAAGCGAACCCGGGGCCTCTCATA
>JAQZBX010042259.1:0-22077 GCA_029593785.1 Cabassous unicinctus | reverse complement strand
CCTAAGACAGGCACAGTCCCCCCCTCTCCATACCATTCGCTTAATTGATTGCAGTCTACAATGTTTTGTTTTTAAACCAAAAGGGAGGAGATGTTGGGGGCGATGTTGTATGAATATAACTATCATGGCCGTCTCTACCTTCTCCTTCTTTGTCTTCTCCTTCTCCTTCTCCCTAAGTTCGTGCCACAAAGTTCCCGCGCGCGGGAATAGTCACCACGCCTAGCAATTCAAATTATCCAATCATGTATCAACACCTAAGCCTTAGTGCACTTCCCCCTTCCCTGCTTATAAAAGAGTTGATTGTAACCCTCGCGGGAGCATAAGAGAGAAGCTGCAGAGAAGCCATGTTAGTAGAATAAAGAGCACAGTTTTTTGTTTTGTCCGTGTCTTTGTCTCAATCCTTCGCTGGATAGCTCGGAGTCCCCGTTGACTTGTCCCGCGGGCCGGGACAGAAAGCATGAACCTCTATTGGAGAAATCCTTACCTCACCCAGCTGAGATTCAATGTTCAGTGTTGGCTGGGCATTTGGTCATGGCAGGGGATAGTTTACTCACCAATCAATGTTTCAATGTGACACCAGTCCCAGGATTTGCCACCAAATGTTGGGAAAAACAGTGCTCACTAAGAGATGGATACTGATGATTCCAGGCAGAGAGTTTATTGAGAAGCTCTCCCAACAGAAGGGGTCTGAAGAATAGACTTCAGCCTATCCCTGGAAAGGAAGGATTTGAATTTATACAGTACATTCATAGGTGGGGAAATGATAGTCAGTGGAGGGGGTTGAGGGTTTGAGTAAGGTGCAGGGGCCAATAGGAAGCCCTAGAGGTGAAAAATTTCCCTTGTACAGCTAGAGGATAATGACCTAGGGAGTTATGTGTCCTTAGAGTGTTGGGGGTGCTGGTGGGGTCTTGGTATGGAGGGGGGAAGCTCTCTTTCTATCTCACTTTACTCCCATCTCCACATGGCCTCTTTGTTGAAACTTTGGGGAAGTGCCATGCTTTCAGACACATAGGCTTAAGGGTGACTTTCCTTCCTTAAAGCATGTCAGGGAGAATTTAGTCACAGCTTGTTAATTATTGCAAACCTAGTGAAGGAGAACCTCCAACAAACCCCATCTCACATCGGGTGTATTTTCCCCAAATCACCCTATTTTTTCTATGAAACAATTTTATAGACACCTAATAATGAAGTCAACTGAGGCAAGGTGCACAATCCATAATATTTTCTTTTATCAAAGAGCTTTGTGTTCATCAATTTAATCAATTTTAAAGCATTTTCATTATTTCAATAAAAGAGCCAAAAAAACCAGATGCAAAAACTTTCACATAAACACCTCTTCTCACAGTCTTTCCATTTTCCCTCCTATACACAGTAACTATTCCTGGCAATTTTTGCAGTAATATTTATTAGTTTTTGAAGTCATTTTATGGAGATAATTTCCCATGCTATATGGCCTAGCCAAATCCTAAAAAGATTGTGGGCTTTTTTTGATGCGGCTAATAAGACCTATAATATAAAATTGAAACATGAAAGAGAAATGAGCTAGAGAAAGAAATTACAAATTTTAAAAAAGAGTGTAAGGGATGATCTGGTAAGCCTGGAGTGCCATAGGACTGTCCTACTATGGCTGCTGGTTTCTGCTAGGTGCCTTGGCTGATGAGCAGCTCTGCTTGACATGGTGCTAGGCAGCTGGTGGCTCTGTCAGGCAGCAGATGGCTCACACCATGGTGGGGCAAGGAACATGGTGGATGCTTGGGGCTCTGGCTTAGAAGCATGGCTTCTAAAGAACATCCCCTGAAATGGAACAGACATGAACACACCCCTGGGTGCTAAGACTCCTGGAGTGTATTTTGGGCTGAGGTCTACCTTTAGCCCTCTGGGTTCCTGCAAGGTCCTGGAAGAACCATGGTCAACACTATAGATAGCACCCAAACTCCCCTTCCCTAAAATCAACCAAGAAACCAATTTTGCAGCAGTGCCAAAGAGACCTGCATGTTTAAGGACCAGAGGGACCTGGCATGAACCTTAGACAACAAATCCTTCCTCCAGGGACATTGCTGGTGTCTCCACACTTGTCCCTCACCTTTTGTGGAACCAAACAGGTGCCATATCCCAGGAAGTGCTGTGACTTTTCAGTGGTGGCTGCTGCCTTACTATGCTCCCTATGGTACTGCGTTCTAGACTTGCAGAAGCACAGACCACTCAACAATGTGCCAGAGTATTTAGCAGAATGGATCTACCTGTCTTGCCTAGTTGTTAAAACATTCCATGGGAAATAGAAACTGGAACCTCAGGAATCTTTATGCCCTTCTACACCTGGTGAAAAGAACATATAGTATAACATTAAGAACTATATGCATGCTTTGTGGGGGACACAGAAAGAAAATAAAGAGAAATTTTCAGAAGGAATATTCAAAGATATAATGGCAAGAAAACTCTCAGATGTAACGAAAGGGATGCATATGCACAATCAAGGAATAGAAAGAACCCCATACAGGATGAAGTCATAGAAAACCATGCACAGACACACTGGAATCGCACAGGAAAATGACATGGGCAAGGAAAGAGTTCTGACAGCTGCAAGAGTAAAGCAACATGTTTTCTCCAAGTGAGTTCCAATAAGTTCAAGCAAAAATTTCACAACCAAAATCTTGAAGACAAACATCAAGAATGCAAAAAGGCAAATTAAGATGCAATATTTCAAGAGTTCACAGAAAATGGCTCTCTTCTAATAATATATCTAGTGAGACAGGCTTTTGAAAATGAGGAGAAGATTAATATGGCATCCCCATGTTAAAACAAACAAACAAACAAACAAAAAATCCTGCAAGAGTTTTCCACCACTTCTGCTGCCCTACAAAAAATTTTAGCAAGTTTTTCAGACAGAAATGAAAGGACACACAATGGTCGGTCAAATTACAAAAATATTTAAGAACTCATAAATTCAACCATTTCTCTAATTATAAATAGCAGTAATAATGTATTGGGTTTTGGTATGTAACTCCAAATTTTAAAATTTCTATAATTCAAGTACATAAAGTTAAAGATCACCTAAGGTTGGGGATATACAAAGACATAATATGTAACAAATACAACAAGATGAGAGATTTCAGAAGGGAATAGGAACAGTATATGCATATATAGAATTACAGTTCACCCTTTAATAATAAAAATCTTGGTTTACCAATTGTAACAAAGTTACCATACAAAAGGAAAATATTCATGATAAGGAAAACTATGCATGTAGTGGGGTATAAAAGAACAATGTTCATTCTACATGATTTTTCTGTATACCATAACAGCTTTAAATAAAAATAAAACTGCTGCCTAGGACAAAGAAAAACACTATATGCTGATAAATCAGTCAATTAAAGACAAAGTAGGCAATTAAAAAATATATATGAGCAATTATATATACATGTATATAGAGAGAGCAAGGCTTCAAAATATAAGAAGAAAAAGTTGAAAAATTGAAGGAAGAAATAGATAGTGCTACATTACTAAAGGAGAATTCAATATACCACATTCAATAAAGGAATGATCCTTTTGACACAATATCAATAAGGAAAGAGAGTAATATAAAAGGTAAATGATAAGAAAAATAAGTGGGGGATATACAGAAATTCTCTATATTCAGCAGGAATTTTTTGGTAAACCACTGCTCTAATAATAACAAAAATAAAATGAAAATAACTACTAAATTCATGGTGAAATTTGTTTCAAGAAAAACACAAACTTTAGAAAAATAGTCTCTTACACATTAGCTTGAGAAGTACCCAAGAACTTACCAATCAGTCTCAGAGGATTGGAGATAATAATAATTCTGGTTTATTTTAGGACCTTAAATCATTCTGTGAATAAATATTTTCCAGCTGAACACTACTTGATGTTATGCAACTAATAGAATAAAAATGTATTACAGAGAGAGAGAGAGAGAGAGTGTAAGGCCAGTTTAGATGTCATATAATCCATGATAAGTAATACCCTGTAGAGGAAGAAACATTTAAATGTTGCTAATAATTCTGACATCACTGAAATCAATGATGACATAATTCTGTTTTGTAATTACAGCCCTAACTATTGGACCAAATAATCTGTAAGAATGACATCAATTACTGGTTTAGTGATTTTATTTTCATTTATGCCACATTTACCTCAGGGTTATCAAACTAATTCGAGAAAACTTCACATCATATAGAAATGAATTACTGCAAGAACACTTGGTCAACCCCTCCTTTTCTGCAGCAAGAAAGCTCAAAATTTTTTTCAACACTACCCCCAAGAAAATATTATGGGAACAGAGGGCCTATTTTCATTAACAACTAT
Source organism: Cabassous unicinctus (assembly GCA_029593785.1). Taxonomy (NCBI): domain Eukaryota; kingdom Metazoa; phylum Chordata; class Mammalia; order Cingulata; family Chlamyphoridae; genus Cabassous; species Cabassous unicinctus. The sequence continues at coordinate 17,751 of JAQZBX010042259.1, read as the reverse complement.
GCATTACAAGGAGCAAAAGTAAAATGATATCCCCGTCTTGCAGTCGTGGGTCAATTAAAAACAGGTGTTTATTTTCTATGAAGAAACTTACAGAATCCTGATCATCACACTACTTTACATAGGCACCAGAACAAGCAAACAAAATGCAAGAGGGGGAGTGGAGGAAATGACAGAATGAGAAGGAACATGGAGAAAAATGCCCAGGAGGACATCGCAGATCATGTACAAGGTCATTAGAGCATTCACTCCTCAATCCGAAGAAAGGATTCCTGCTATTTTTCAGTCTACCTGGAACAGGGCTACCATGGCCCTTATGCTAGTTCACAAACACTCTCAAGGAATTGAAAATAACTGCATGAAGTCAGAGATGGACTCAGAAGAGTGTAGAATTAAACTAATATTCAATCCTAATGATATTACTAGGAAAACACACTTGTTTGCAAAAGGTCCTCCTCAGATCACAGTCAGCCAAGATTTGAAGAAGAAATGACCATAAAAATGAGAAACTCTTTACACCACAATGACATAACAGTCTAATTAATCCCACATGACACCAGATGTATCTGTACTTACCCAGGGATAGAAATCCAATTCAAGGGTTACTAAATTAGCCTGCAGGTCCTTGGTTACAAAATGGCTCCCAGCAGAGGCAGCTGAAACTGTAGGAGCAGGCTCCATGTGGTCTATGTGGATCCAGGGAAATGTGGCCACCTAGTGGCGTTGGTTGTCTGGTGTTGTGATTGAGCTCACCCCTCCTACACCATGGGGACCCACTGAGGGTATGGCTTGAACATATCCACTGCCCATTTCTTTGGAGTGGGGGTGCAGGGAAGCAAGTGGGAGGGAATCTTGGGAAAAGAATTCTCTTACATTGATGATGAGGCTGAATAAAAGACACAAGAATGAATTCAAAAGGGATCTCTTCCTGGTAACAGTGTTATGAATCTCTAATTTGATTTAGAGGTAGTGGTCCAAATATAGATGTATTAGGAAGAAACAAGGAGTCAAATTGATGATTAAGGAGGAAAAGTAGTAAACACATGAGAAACCATGAAACACATGCAAGAGCCACACCAAGTGGTCCATGTTGATAATAGGAGACAACAGAAAACGTGTGCAAATATGCACTCTGGACTGATCTTAGTGGTCATAGTCTGATAATAATATCTCATAATTTGTAACAAAGTTCCATCATGGTGTGGTGTGTTGATGGAAGGCTGTTGTATGTGGAGTCTTACAATATGCATGATTTTTTTCTAAGTTCACATTCTAGAATAAAAATATACTTTGAAAAATATTAATAATCTGGGTTAGAGAAAATGACATTAAATGTATGATATGGACTCTACTGAGGAAAAAGTTGTTGATGATAATTTTTTGTGCACATATTTGGTGCCTTTCAAATAGAAAAACCATTTTCAAAATGCCTGGCAAATCACAACCATTATAAATGACTCTTAAATATCTAATATCCTTTGAATATAGCTTTTTTCCTAAGAATGGGTGCACTATTCAAAAGATAAGTACCCACTACATGAAAATGTAAGGCATTTATTTAGCTCCTCTGAAAAGTACAGTTTTGAAACATGAGGCCTCCAGGATTTTATTCAATGGTGAAAGTAGCTGGTCCAAAAATTTCTGTGCACTTTTAAAAAATTAATTTAAAAATGGCAACTACACTTACTGGAAGATTAATGAGGAGCTAGATCCAAAAGTTTTTCTTTGATTTTTAATCTTTGAATATGCACACATTTGATTAATTTAGAGGAGATCTTTGTAAATTAATTTATGACTCTCTCCTCTAATGATAGCAAGCTCTAGTTTTACTTTCACAGAAAGCATCTCTGATTAGTCCCATAATTCTTCGTGATTTTCTCTTGTATAGAGGGATTCTGAGGCAGTTACCCATATGTAAATAACTGCTGTTAGATCACATTCTACTTCTTTGAAATCATTTGAAGTAAAATGGAATGTATTCTTTCAGCAAAAACCAAGGCTGGCAGCTCACAGAAAATCACCCTGACAGCAAAATGATGCACATTCCCCAACCTCCAACTCTGTCATGGGCATCTAGATGACCCTACCCAGCAGAAGTAGGGAAAAAACATCTATAGGCTGAACAAGGACACAAAACCCAATTCAGCAATTCCCAAGATGTCAGGCAGAGTGACTCATAAGGGTCAAGAGATGCATGATCCTGTCCTAGGGTGCAGCTGTCCATCTTGATGCACCCATGAGCACATCCTCTGAATTTGAAGAGCAAAAAATGGAAGACCTGAATAGAGAAATAGGCAAATACAAGAATTTTGTGTGTGGCTATCAACAACCACTCTTTGGGAAAATATTTTTCATTGAAGTGTACAATTCATACTTGAACATACAGCCAAATTATGTGTACAGTGAATGCTAGGACATTCCAAATAAACATGTGTACCATCATACAGGTGCTTCACAGAGGAGCCTCTGTGAAAGCATTGTGAAAATATAACTACTAACTGTAAACCCTGTCTCCAATTGGGTGTATTTCCCCCAAACCACCCTATTTTCTCTACAAATCAATTTTGTAGAGACTTAATCATAAAGAAATCAACTGAGGCAAAGTGTACAATCCATGGTATTTGCTGTAATCAAAGAGCTTTGTGTTTAGCAATTTAATCATTATTAAAGCATTTTCATTATTTCAGTAAAAGAACCAACAAAAACCAGACACAGAAACTCACACATAAATGTCTCCCCTCACAACTTGCCATTTCCCCTGCTATACAAAGCAGCTATTTCAGGCTATTTTTGAAGGAATATTCTTTAGTTTTGAAGCCATTTTATTGAGATATTTTCCCATGCCATGCTGTCTAGCCAAACCCCAAAAGGAATGTTTTTTTTTTAAATGCAGTTAAGAAAAATTTAATATAAAATTTAAAACTGAAAGAGAAATGAGTTAGAAAGAAATTACAAATTTAAAAAGAGAGTGTAAGTGATCATCTGGTAAGCCTGGTTTGCCATGGGACTGCCCTACTATGGCCACTGGTTTCCACCTGGTCCCATAGCTGGAAAGAGGCTCTGCTTGACATGGGGCTAGGCAACTGGTGGCTCTGCCAGGCAGTGGATGGCCCATGCCAGGGTGGGGTGGGGAACATGGTGGATGCCTGGGAGGCCAGCTCAGAAGTTGTAATGTCTAAAGGACATCCATGGGGGTGGACCAGGTGCAAACACAGCATTGGGTGCCTAGAATCCTGGTGTGTATTTTGGAGTGAGAGTTCCCTTTAGACCCCTGGGTTCCTGCAGAGCTCCTGGAAGAATCATGGTCAACACTATTGACAGCACCCACACCTCCTGTTCCCTAAAATTACCTGAGAAAACAACTTTGGGGCTGTGCCACAGGGACCTGCATGCATTAGGGCCATGGGGATCCAGCAAGAGGCTTAGACAGCAAGAGCTTAGAGCAGGGACATCGCTGGTGTATCCACCTGACCCCACCTCTCTCATGGAACCATGTAGGCACTATTTCTCAGGCAGTGCTGTGACTTTTTGGTATCTTCTGTTGCCTTACTATGCTCCCTATGCTACTGGGTCCTAGACTTGCAGGAGCACAGACAACTGCATGAAAATGGATCTGCCAGTCTTTCCTAGTTCTTAAAACATTTCATGGGGAAATGGAAACTGGAGCTTCAGGAATCTGTATGTCCTTTTACACCTGGTGGATAGGATATATAGCATAAAATCAAGAATTACCCATGTGCTTTTTGTGATACACAGGGAAAAAAGAGAAAGTGGTAGAAGGAATATTCAAAGATATAATGGCAGGAAGCAGCTCAGATGTAATGAAAGGCATGCATATGCACAATCAAGGAACAATAAGAACCCCATGCAGAATAAAGTCATAGAACATCATGACCAGACACACAGGTGTCACACAGTAAAATGCCATGGGTAGGGAGACAATTCTGAAAGCTGCAAAAGTAAAGCAATATATTCCCTCCAAATGAGTCCCAATAAGTTCAAGTGACAATTTTGCAACAGAAATCATGAAGAGAAACATCAAGAAAGCAAAAAGACAAATTAAGATGCAATAGTTGAAGGTTTCACAGAAAATGAGTCACTTCTAATAATATTATATCTAGTGAGACAGTCTTCTGAAAATGATGGGATGTTTAATTTGGCATCCCCATATTAAAACAAACAAAAAAAATCCTGTCGGAGTTTTACACCACTTTTGCTGCCCTACAAACAATTATAAGCAAGTTCTTCAGAGAGAAATGAAAAGATACTCAATGGTGGGTTGAATTACATAAAAATTTAAGAACTCTCATAAAGCCAATCATTTCTCTAATTAAAAATATCAGTAATAATGAATTGGGTTTTAGTATGTAACTGCATATTTTAAAATTTCTAAAATTTAAGGGCAAAAAATTAAAGAACACATATGATTGGGGATATAAAATGTATGAACACATAATATGTAACAATTACAAGGAGAGAGGTTTCAGAAGAGAATAGGAAAACAATACATGTATATGGACTACAGTTAACCCTATAATAATAAGATTCTAGGTTTATCAATTATAACAACGTTACCATACTAATGGAAAATATTCATGATCAGGGAATCCATGCATGCAGTGTGTGGTTGGGGAAGAGTATACAGGAACACTGTTCATTCTACATGATCTTTCTGTAACCCATAACAGGTATACTTAAAAATAAAACTGCTGCCTAGGAGAAAGAAAAAAATTGTATACTGATAAATTGTTCAAAGACAAAGTCAGCAATTAAATATATATATATACAGCAAAGCTCCAAAATATATGAAGCAAAAGTTGAAAAACTGAAGGGAGAATTAGTTAGCAGTACATTACTAATAGGAGAATTCAATACACCACATTCAATAAAGGATTCACCCTTTTAACAATATATCAATAAGGAAAGAGCAATATAAATGTTAAATGATAAGGAAAATAAGTGGGGAATATACAAAAATTCTCTATATTCTGCAGGAAATTTTCAGTAATTCACTGCTCTAATAATAACATAAATGAAATGAAAATAACTACTAAATTCATGGTGAAATTTGTTTCAAGAGAAACATAAACTTTACAAAAATTGTCTCCTACAAATGAGCTTGAGAATTACCCAAGAACTAACTCATCAGTCTGAGAGGATGGAAGATATTAATAAATGTGGTTTATTTTAAGATTGTAAATCAGCCTGTGAACAAATATTTTGCAGTTGAACACTACTTGATAATACATACCTAATGGAATAAAAATGTATTCAAAAAGAAAAGAGAGAGACAGAGAGTCTAAGGTCAGTTTAAATGTCATATAATCCATGATATGTAATACCCTGTAGAGGCAGAAACATTTAAATGTTACTAATAATTCTGACATAATTTAAATCAATGATGACATAATTCTGTTTTGTATATTATAGCCCTAACTATTGGACCAAATAATCTTTAAGATTGACATCAATTACTGGTTTAGTGATTTTATTTTCATTTATGGTGTATTCAGTCCAGGATTATCAAAATCTTATTTGGGAATTCTTCACATCTTATGGGAATGAATTATTACAGATAACACTCGATCAACCCCTACTTTTCTGTGGGAAGAAAGCAAAAAATCTTTTTTGATAATACCCCCAAGAAAATATTATGGACCCAGATGTTTTAATTTAATTAACCATTATGCATGAGAAAGTGCAAAAAAAAAAAAAAAAGAGGTACGCGTCCTGTAGTCCTGGGTCAATTAAAAAAAAGTGTTTATTTTCTATGAAGAAGCTTACAGAATCCTGATCATCACACCACTCTTTCCATAGGCATCGAGGCAAGCAACCAAAAAGCGAGCGGGGGAGTGGAGAGAGTGACAAAATGAGAAGGAACATGGAGAAAAATGTCCAAAAAGACATGGCAGATCATGTATAAGGGCATTAGAGCCTTCACTGCTCAATCCAAATAATGGATTCCTGCTGTTTTTAAGTCTACCTGGAACAGTGCTACCACAGCTTTTATGCTAGGTCATAAGCACTCTCAAGGTATTCTAAAAAACTGCAAGGTATCAGAAATGGCCTCAGAAGGGAAGTGAATTAAACTAAGTGTTCAATCCTGAGGAGATTACTCAGAAAACCCCCTTATTTGAAAAAGGTCCCCCTCAGATGTCAGTCAGGCAAGCTTTGAAGAAGAAATGACCACAAAAACAAGAAACATTTACACCACAATGAGGAGGCAGTCTAACCAATCCCACAAGACACCAGATAAATCCGTACTTACTGAGGGATGCAAATACTATTTGAGGCATGCTAAATTAGCCTGCAGGTCCTTGGTTCTAAAATGGCTCCAGGCAGACGCGGCTGAAACCGGTAAGAGCAGGAGCCACATGGTCTATGGGGGTCCAGGGAAATTCAACCTCCTGGTGTCACTGGTTTTGTTTTCCACATTGTGATTCATCTTGCCCCTCCTTCACTGTGGGGATCCCTTGAGGATGTGACTTGAATATATCCACTGCCCATTGTTTTGGGGTGGGGTGGGGGGGCCAGGAAGGCATGTAGGAGGGAATCTTTGGAATAGAATTCTAAGTTGATGACCATGCTGAATAGAACACAAAAGAATGAATTCAATAAGGGTCTCTTACTAGTAAGAGGGTCACGAATCCCTAATTTGGTTTAAGAGGTAGTGGTCCCAATATAGATGTATTAGGAAGAAATGAGGAGTCAAATTGATGATTAAGGGGAAAAGCTAGTAAACCCATGTGAAGTCATGAAACACATGCAACAGCCATACCAAGCATTCCATGTTGATAATAGGAGACAATGGAAAATATGTTCCAAATATGCACTCTGGACCAAGATTTGTGGTCATAGTTTGATGATAAGATCTCATAATTTGTAACAAAGTTCCATCATGATGTGGTGTGTTGATGGAAGTCTGTTTTATGTGAAGTCTTATAATATGCATAATTTTGTTCTCTTAGTTCACCTTCTATAATAAGAATATACTTTGAAAAATAATAATAACCTGGGTCAGAGAAAATGACATTAAATGTATGATATGGACTCTATTCAGTAAAAAGCTGTTGATATTTTTTCATGCACATATTTGGTGACTTTCAAATAGAAAAACCATTTTCAAAATGCCTGGTAAATCACAAACATAGTAAATGACTCTTAAATATCTAACATCCTTTGAATATAACTTTTTTCCTAAGAATGAGTGCACTATTCAAAAGATAAGTACACATTACATGAAAATGTAAGGCATTTATTTATCTCCTCTGAAAAGTACAGTCTTGAAATATGAGAAGGCCTCCAGGATTTCATTCATGGTGAAGATAGTGTGTCCAAAAATTTCTGCACACTTTTTAAAAATTAATGAAATAATAACTACACTTACTGTGAGAATAATGGTATACTAGATCCACATGTTTTTCTCTGGTTTGTAATCTTTGAATAAGCCCACTTTTGATTAATTTAGAGATATTTGTGAATTAATTTATGAATCTCTCCTCTGATGATGGCAAGCTCTATTTTTTTCTTTCACTGAATGCATCACTGATTAGTTTCATAATTCTTTGAGATTTTCTCCTGTATGGAGGGATTCTGATACATTACCTATATGTAAATAAATGCTGTTAGGTCATATTCTACTTCTTTGAAAGCATTTGAAATAAAATGAAAGTTATTCTTACAGTAAAAAGCAAGGTTGAAAAGTATCAGAAAAGCTCCCTCACAACAACACGATACCTAGTCCCCAACCTTAAACTTTGTCTCAATGACATCCGATGTTTTTTGCACCACCAAGAGGGAAAGAACATCTCTATGCTGAAGAACGACGCAAGTCCCACCTTGACTATTCCCCAGATGTCAGGTAGAATGGCTCATAATGGTCAAGGGAGGCATGGCCCCTTCTGTAGGTTACAGCCTTCCATCTTGATGCACCCATGAGCACAGCCTCCAAAATTGAAGAGCAAAACATGAAAGACCTAAATAGAGTAATAGACAAATCCAAAATTTTTTTGTGTGACTATCAACACCCTCTTTTTGTAAGTACAGTTTTTATTGATGTGTACAATTCATACTTGAGCATACAGCCACATTATGTGCATAATAAAAGTTTGGAAACTTACAAAATAAACCTGCATAACATTATACAGGTATCACAAAGATCTGCCTCCATGAACTCCTTGCTTTTTGGCATGTCATTTGTTACAAACTAGGCAAGAGAAACATGAAAATATGATTAATAACTCTAGTCCATATCTTACATTGGGTGTATTTCCTCCAAACCTCCTTATTTTTTCTACAAATCAATTTTATAGACATGTAATAATAATGAATTCAATTGAGGAAAAGTCCATTTGCCATGCTCAATATAGCTGCTATTTCTTCCTATTCCTGCACTACTCTTCATTAGTTTTTTAAGCAATTTTAATGAGATACATTTCCATACCATGTGGCATAGTCAAAATACAACAAAAATGTTTTTTAAATGCTGTTAATAAGTCTTTTTATGCAAAATTGTAAATCAAAAGAGAAAAGAATTTGCATGAAATTGTAAATTTTAAAAGAGAGTGTAAGGCCAGGTTAGTTTTAATATAATCCATTATAAGAAATATACCACAGAGGAAGAAACACTTAAATGTTAGTAATAATTCAGACACAATTGAAATCAATAACATAATTCTTATTTGTATATACAGCCCTAATGTACCCAATAATCTTCAAAAGTGCCATAAAGTACTGATTTCATGATTCTATTTTCATTTACACCATATATAGTTCTGGATTATCAAATTCCTATTTGAGAATTCTTCATATCTTGTTGGAATGAATTACTGCAGATCACAATAGGCCAACTCATACTTTTATGGGGCCAAAAAACTAAAAATCTTTTTCAATATTCCTCCTGTGAAATCATTTTTGACTCAGATGGACTATTTAATTAATGAGTATACATTAGTTAGCCATAAAGGAAAATGATATACCAAAAATATATCTCTTCTGCCATCCTTGGTGTTTATTTTTTATGCTTATACAGAACCCTGATCATCACACAAATCTTTCAATAACATCAGAGCAAGCAACCAAAGAGAGGGGTGGAGTGGATGGAGTGACAGAGAGAGAGAAGGAAAATGGAGAAAATATCCAGAAGGACATTGCAGAGCATGTACAAGGTCATTAGGGCCTTCTCTGCTCTATCAGAAAAATGGATTCCTGCTGTTTTTAAGTCTACCCAGAACATGGCTAGCATGGCCATCATGCTAGGTCAAAATCACTCTCAAGGCATTTCAAATAGCTACAACCAGTCATAGGTAGACTCAGAAGACAGGAAAATTGTATTAGTATTCAATCTTAATGAGATTACTAGGAAAACCCCCTTGTTTGCAAAAGCTCCTCCTCAGATCTCAGTCTGCCAAGTGTCAAAGCAGAAATGACTTCAAAACTGAGAAAATATTTACACCTCAGTGATGAGTCAGCCTATCCAAATCCATATGACAGTAGATGTATCCTTCCTTATCCAGAATGGAAAACCCGTTCAAAGAATGCTAAATTATCCTGCAGGCCCTTGGTTCCAAATGGCTCCTAGCAGAGGAGGCTGAAAGGGTAGGAGCAGGCTACACCTTAACTTTGGGTCTAAGGAAATACAATGCCTGGTGGCACCTGACAACAGGAATGGTCATTCCACTCTCCCCTCATTCACCATGGATATCCTCAGTGGGCATGACTTGAACATATAACTGCCCATTATGTTGTAGCCATGTGGAAGGGGGCATGTGGAAGGGAATCTTTGGAATAGAATTCTCCTAAATTGAAGACGAAGCTGAATAGAACACACAGGAATGAAATAAAAAAGGATCTCTTCTTACAAACAGGGTCAGGAAGCTCTAATTCTGTTTTGAGGTATTGGTCCAAATGTAGATGTATTATGAATAAACCAGGAGTCAAATTGATGTTTATGGGTGAAAGAACTAAACACATGAGAAGCAAGGAAAAATGGGTAGTCTCCACACCAAGTATTACATATTGATAATGGGAGAAGATGAACAATGTGTGCCAAATATGCATTATGGACCATGCTTAGTGGTCATAGCCTGATGATATTATCTTATAACCTGTAACAAAACTTCAATCATGTTGTGGTGTGTTGATTGAAGGCTGTTGTGTGTGGAGTCTTCCCAAGTGCATGATTTTTTTCTAAGTTAACGTTCTATAATAAAAACATGCTTTAAAAATAATAATAGTGTGGGATGGGGGAAATTAAATTAAATGTATGATATGGAATCTACTCAGTAATAAGATTTTGATGATATTTTTTCATGCACATATTTTGTATCTTTCAAATAGAAAAAACATTTTTTAAAAATCTGGCCTAATGCAAACTTTCAAAATGAAATATCTTAATATCTAATATCATTTTAATATACATTTTTTCCATAGAATTACTCAAAGATAAATACACAGTACTTGAAAATGTAAGATATTTAGTAAGCTACTTTGAAAAGTATGTTATTTAAACATGAAAGGCCTCAATGATTTCATTTACTGGTGAATGCAATTGATACAAAAATTTCTGTATAATTTTTAAAAATTAATTTATTAGTTAGTTAACTACACTAACTGGGAGAATAATGATAAGCTAGTTCCAAATGCTTTTTTCTGGTTTATAATCTTTGAATAAGCCCACTTTTGACTCAGTAATTTAGAGGACATCTTTGTGAATTAATTTATAATCTGTCCTCTATTGTTAAGAAGCTCTAGTTCTTGTTTCACAGAAACCTTTCCTGATTAGTCTCATAATTTTGAGAGTTTTTTCTTATGTATATAGGGATTCGATGTGGTTACCCATATGTAAATAAGTGCTCTTATGTCACATTGTACTTCTTTGAAAGTAGACAAGACATTTTACTAGATTCCTCCTACAGACCCTTCAAAAAAATGTCTCTCTTTTTATTGTGTTGTTTTAGGATACCTATTGACTGTGGTATCTAAAAAATTCCAGTCCTCTGGATACTATCAGCTCAAAAAAGAAGAGTGGAGCGTGACCTGCAGTCCCACCTGAAACAATCTGTGAACAGAAAGACACAGGGTTCAATGATAATTTTTAAATAAATGCTCTGGCAATTTTTGCCTCAGGTTCCCAACCAATGATGTGGCACCATGAGAAATGAAAAGAGAAAATGAAGAAGATGTTTAGGGAGAAATTCATGGATCTGTTGCCTTCTGGCAGAATGTGTCTTTGCTGCTGACATGGGTGATCTAGGGAGCTTTCTTTACGTTGGAGATACTATGCTTAGCAGCTCTGACTCATGGGCAGCTGCAAGATGAGTTCAACAATATTATCAAGCAGGTAGTCATTGCTGTGTGATATGGCTTTATATTCATGTTGTGGAGCTGCAAGTATAATGTGAAATGAAATAATTTATCATTTATTCTTTTCAAGAGTAAATACAAAGCTACATGACTTCCTAACCCTGGCATGGCCACTGCAAATATAGAATTCAGCAGAGAGTTACAGATGTAGTAGGAAAAGAGGGCACAGCAGTGCTTGGATCTGAAACAGTCCAGGATCCCTCTGAATAATAGATGATAGTATGCACCAGGAAGTGCCTGAGCTCATCTGTGGTGGTTCCACACTTGAATGTGTCCCAGTGGATTCCACAGGTTTTTACCAAAGGGTGAGGAAAACCCAAGTTTTCAGGTGTGTCAGGAAAATATCCCATCTTATTTCTACAACCAATCACAGCCCTTGAAAAATCATCAGAGAATGAATTTTCCCCACAACAGAAACCTTTTCAAGAAAGCAATTATCCCAGGTACAGAAACTGAATATCTTTTGTGAACACAGAATTTTGGCTTCCAAAGTTGTCCTGTGACTTGATCCTTATGCCTCCAGCTAGAAATGTGCTGCTTGCATTGAATTTCTGAATTCAAGTGGGCAAGGCAGATTTCACCATGAGATGTCTGGTTCTAGAATTCTGGCCCCTGAGGGCCTTTCTGCATCTTTAATCTTGATCTGGGTCAATGATAGGACTTCACTGGACCCACCCCTCATGTAACTGAGCTTCAACTGTGGTCTTGTGTTTGGATCCTGTGTTGTGTGCCTTTAGCCCTAAGGTAATTTCACAGGAAGTTTGCAAAGTGAAAGAGGAAGAGATTAGGGTGTGGGATAGTGGGGATGGGATGCTTTTTCTTCTGATTCACAGACAGCACCAGGAGCACCACTTGGGCACTTGGAGGAGGAAGTGACTGCTCCCAGTTGTGGCACAAGTGTTGTGCCAGATTTGAGGAGAAGCAAGCTACTTCCTCAGCTTGATGGCTGAATATTGGTGCTGATGGTTTGAACTTCCATTGAAAGTTTCTCTTGATTCAAGGCTTGGGTATGAGATTTTCTGAACAGGATGACCATGTCCCTGGCCCCTCCCATGCCCACTGCTTGCCCAGGGTCTTGAGGTGTTTGGGAGCTCACCCCTGGACAGTGATTCGTTTCTCTTTTGCAAGCAGCCCATCATTTTTCTTAGTAGCAGATAACAAAATATTTCTTTGTGTAAACAAAAATATCATAGACAAGCATATATAGAATTTCAGTTGCAAAGCAGAGAAATACAAATATATAAATTATGGCATTTTTAAAAGAAAAGGGGATGGTGGTAACAGCCAAATGCTGTCCAAGTTAGTTTTGGAATCAACTTGGTTTTTATCAATGCAGTTCCATTCTCTGTTTCTAAATATCTTAGCACAATTCTGTAAACTGAATGTCTAACACCAAAGAGATATAAGTTCAATGACCATAATATATGGTCCTTAGATTTAAAGCAGCAAGGTCAATTCCCACCCAAAAACACACAAAGGAAACATAGGTATGGCCTTTAACAGAAGTCACTAGTGAACACTTTTTCAACTCCATCCTCTTGGAGGTAGTGGGATGGAAAGAGACATTCTAGGTATGAAGGAATCAAGAAATACACATTCACTATGATTTCTTTGGCTTTATGTGCATTTGAGGGAAGTTCAACTAACACCTTTTTGGGGGAGGTATGAGGAGGAAGAGGCAAAGGACAGTATTTATTTCCATGATTGATTTTGTTTCACTTTGGTAATTTTACAACCATGAGATAATTGAATACACTGCAAAGCATTAGTAATCTGACTCTTAAGAAAGTATGTATTAAGATTTGGTGTTTAAAAAAACACTCAAAAACTAGAGGCTTGTTATGATATGATTCCTATCAAGGCAACCATGGCCAGAAGTTGCTTCATAGGTAAGAGGTTTCTAGAAGGGCAATTATGAAAGGATGAAGAGAAATGAAAATCCTGAGATACATGGCAGACCCTTGTTATTCAGAACACAGCATTATAGGTCTCCTCCCATCCAAGATACTGTTATACATTGTGCTTTCCAAGATGCCAATGTTCAGCCAGAGACCCATTATCTTACTATCCTGATCAATGTCCCCTCCACCAACTCCCACAAAACTTGACTTGTCAAGAATAACTTGTGGAGGGTTTTATCAGTGATTTCTGCCACCAATTTCCTCAAATACCCCTTTCCACCAGGCTGAAGTTAAAAATGCATTGAAACACTGAAATGAAAACCAATTCTCTTGGTTTTACAGACACATCAGAAGAAGATATTTAAAAAAAAATAATTTGTAGAGGACTTTATTTCATAAATCCTTAAAATTATTCAAATATCTTACTGTAGCATAAACCAATCCCTCAGTACAATAAATAGCATAAGTCAGAAAAGCTTACACTACAAAAACTTTATACTTTGACCTTTTATGTTTTCATGTACATGGGACCTAGTTTCATGGTCAATAACCTGAGATCCTGGCCATAAGCCAAACAAGTAATTTATTCTTCAAAATGACCGAATTCATTTTTGTGTATATACTTTTTGTATTGCATCTTACAAGAGTAATAACGAAAGCCAATTTCTTCCAAAAAACCATAACACCATCAGAGCTGGTAAACATGAACACACACAAATACATCTAAACAAATGGCTTAAAAGAAAAACTAGCAAACTTTGGCTGATCACCCTCAAGAGTGGAAACACCAAGTTAAAGAATATAGAAAGAAGAAGGAAAGCACATTTAAGCCATTTCCAATGGCAAAATATAGGGTAAAATGAAAAACCAGGAAATTTTAACATCTGTTAAGATGCCAACAATTAAGTAGATTTTATTTTGACATGAATTTGATATTTTAAAAATGATCCTTAAGTGGATATAAAAATCTGCCAATCATTGACCCGATTCCAGAATGAAGGGTCAGCTTCATTTCCTGAAGAGGAAATCAAAGGAAAATGCAGGCATCTGTAGCCCTCCACCCCACCTCTGAGCATCAGGCTGTATTCTGAGTGCCAACCCTACCACCCCAAACCTGAAACCAGGCCAAGTTGGAGAAGCAGTCAGGCTAGAAGCCAGGAGTCAGTGTCCCACAGGTGCCCAAGTGTTTGCACAAGACATTCTTCAAGTCCACCCTGCCCACTCAGCAAAACCCAGGGAGGATGAGTGAGCCATCACACTCCTTGTCTGCTCTGCTGGCCTTTGGTTGCCCCCTACAGCCACTTTTGTAGGAGCACATAACATAGACCCTCTCTGCCCAGGTAGCCTTGGGATGGGTGTGGCCTCATTGGGGGTGGAATGCCGTTTGTCTTCAGCCTTGGTGGGATTTGGGCCTGCTGGTGTTGGAGGATGGGTGGAGCCCTGGTCCCTAAGATTCTGTGGCCTGTGGTTGGGGATGGTGGTCCAAAGTGAGCCCAGCCTTCCAGTTATCCTTCCTAAGGCACCAGAGCAGTGAGTGAAGCCATCAGGGCTTATGAAATCTGACCTGACACCACCTGAATTCCATCAAGCATCCCCAGTGATACCACATGGAGAAGAAGAATCACCAAATTATAGTATTCCAAGGAGACTGATGGGGAAGATGGGTAATTGTACACAGCCAATATTACAAATAAAACAAATGTATAAAAAATACATGCAATTACCATAATAGCTGGTGACTTTTTCCATTATACATTTGTTCTCTTGAAACATTGACATATGGAAGAAGGCTGAGGACCAAGCTCTTGTATAGATCAATATATAAATATAGATAACACATGTATATATATATTAATTACTTAGAACATTTCAATGAGTTTGCACAAAAGAAAACATTTGTCAGTGATCTCATAGAAGTTAGAATGGGGAGGTCATACAGCAGGAGTTAACTTTAATTTTGACTTTACACACCTTTCACAGCATGTTCCTGATAAGACTGTTCCTCTGTCCTCCAATCCATATTCTTTGAAGCCCCTTAGCCTCTCTGATCAGTCTCTTGGCTTCATTAATTGCTAGATACTTTCATAAAAATTTCTCTAGAAAGGGGACTCTTTCCTCTCAGTTATCAGAAAGTTATCTGAGCAGGTTCTCTAATCAGATAATTTGTCAGGTACTGTTGATTTGATTTCGATTTTGTTTATATGGACAATTTTCTAATTTTTATGCCATTTTCTTCCTCAGGATATAAATCATTTTGGAACAATGGTGACAAAGTATACATTTCTAGATAAACATTACATTTATTAGACCACTCAACTTGTTTGATAGTCAGCAAATAATCATTTTCATGGTACCATTCAAGAAAATTGAAACTACTCAACTAGAACTTCCAGCTATCCTTAATGGTGTTAAAAACAATTCAACCCAAATATGAATTACCTTCAAATTGGCTTATGATTTACAAACAAATAAGTGTATGTCAGTGATGTTGGTAAATGTGGAAGTTTGCTGTGTTTGGGAAATTTAGTTTTACAAATTTATTTTCAGCAAATTGTTAGTAGACAATGTCCTGTGTTCAGCAATTGTGATGAAGCTGATATTGTAGAGCAGACAATTTTGTAGATGCAAAGATAAATCACATGTCCTTATGGAATCCAGTGTTTAGAAGGCCCAGCTCAATTATTCTTAGAGTTACATTCATACATTCACCTTCTGCAAAAATTTGAAGTAAATTAACATAAAACTAGCAATGTGCATGAATTCATTCCTGTTTTCACAAAAGTTTTATGTGCTTTCCTAACACCTTTTGAGCAAGGAACCTCATTTATGATTGTATTCCATTCCACTTAAGCATAGTTTAAAATGATATTTTTCCTTGTGTTCATTTCCCCTTGAAAACTTGTTTACACACACACACACACACACACACACACACACACCATCATTTATGTCTAAGAGGAGTAGATGAAAGCAAGGAGCCCTTCCTAGGCCCAGTTCTGCCTCACATTGAGCACTTGGGCCTGGGGATAATTACTGAAACTCTGTGTGTTTCTTCTTCTGACATGGAAGCAAAAAGATGAGTCATTGCTTTTAAAAATCTTATTTGCCAAGTGAAAAGCTCAACCTTAATATGTCACATATTGGGTGATTCCATTTATATAGCACTCTTGAAATGACAAAATTATAGAGATGAAACCAAATCAGTGTTGCCAGGGATTAGGAAAGATGAAGATGGGGTGGGGATCTGAAGAAAGTGGGTAAGAAGTAAGGACTGAATAGTTCTGTACCTTGATGACATAGTAGCTAGATAAACTGACACCTGAGAAAAAAAATGGAAAAGAAAAAAGAACAATGCACACATTCTATCATTTCAATTTCCTGGCTTTGATATTGTTGTATAGTCATGGAAGAAGCTACTATTAGTGGAAACTGGGTAAAGGGTATATGGGACATCTCTGTATACTATTTTTGCAAACTCCTCTAAATCCATAATTATTTCAAAATAAAAATAAAAAAACAATAAATTGCATTGCAATATACTGCAATGACATGATATCAAAATAAAAATACTTTACAGGGGCATCAAAAATATAAAATAAATACATATATGAATCTGAAAGGTGACAAGATCAGTACATTGATGATTTATTTTAAAAACCTTTCTTTTCTAAAAGTAAATGGAGAATTAGACTCTGTAAATGGACCCCAGTCACAGTATTCATAAGGTTTCAGTTCTACACAAATTGATTTAAAGGTTCAGTACAATCACAAGTTATATGCCTATAGGTTTTACTGCAACTAAGGAGCAGATTTTAAAATTCACATGGAAATGAAAATAACTTAGAACAGCCAAAAAACTTTGAAATAAAGGAAATAGATTTAGAAGGCCTAAACTACCTGATATCAAGACATAATTTAAAGCTCCACTACTCAAGAACATGTGACTTTGGCAAGTAAATAGCCAAGTCAATCCATGAAACACAATATAAAGACCAGAAGTATCCTCATACATATGGTTAATAGATTTTCAGCAGATATGCTATGACAATTCAGTGGAGAAAATATGGGATTTCCAATAAATAGTGTTCAATCAATCCCATATTGATAACAGACTGGAATGTGAAATGTAAACTCTAAAAATTCCATAAGAAAACTTATGAAAAAACTTCATGTCTTTGAGTTAGGCAAGGGTTCTTAGAAATGGCAGCAAAATCACAATTTCTAAATAAATAAATTAGGACTTCATCAAAATGAAGAATTTCTGTTAGTCAAAGACACCATGGAGAGAATTAGAAAATAAGCCACAGACTCAGAGATAAGTTTTGAAAATCATATATCTGTTAAATGACATATCCAAAATATGGTGAGAGCTCACAGAACTCAAAAATAACAAAATTATAGGTAAAATATTCAAACACTTTAATAAAAGGACAATGCATTGATGTCAAATAAGCACCTAAAAAAGATGCACAAAACCATTAGTCTTTAG
>JAQZBX010042258.1:0-22072 GCA_029593785.1 Cabassous unicinctus | reverse complement strand
AAAAAAAAAAAAAAAACTCCTGGTGATTTGGATCTGAGAGTAGAGTAGACACCTACCTCTATGGGAAGTGCTTTGAGTCATCAAGAGGGTACTGGACAGATAAGGAAGCCAGGAATAATTGGGGGTTGAGTACCTCAGTGACTGGAAAGGACACACATACCCAGCCCTCAGTGAGGACAGACTAGGTGGAGACCCAGGCCCCTCCTCCAAATGGGAGCATGAGGGCAGATTCCCTGCAAGGTAAAAGGGTCTTGGAGAGTGGAGAGCAATTTTTTTTTGCAGCGAGTTTAGCCAGCTGGGCCCCCCTTGAATATGGGAAGGGATCCTGACTCCACAGGGAGAGGGGAGGGGATCATCTCAGGCTGGTGGTCACACCCAGCCATCTAGGTAAAGAGAGAAATTACTTCAGAGAGGAGGTAGAGACAGGTGGTGATCAGCACCACTCCAGCTGACTGTAGGGGAACTAACATGCCATAGGGAAAAGGGGCTGATAGGCTTCTGAAAGCCTAATTACCCTAAGGAGGTAGAATAGCTCAGTGGGGTAATTCCTGCCTCTCACATACAAGGTGCCTGGTTCAATTCCTGGCTATTCCTTGAGAACAGAACCACAAGTTATCAGCCATTTGATTGAAACTTTACGACAGGGAACATATAGATATTTTCATTGTATTGGCTTTAATTGGATCTCTTATTTTAAAAAAAAATGAAGTTCATTTTCTTTTATTTCCCTTACTTTACCCACTAAAACCCAGTTTAAAACCTGCAGAGGGCAGGCTGCAGGGTGAGTGATTGGGGAACACCAGCAGCCTGAGAAGATCCTTAGGGCTCTGAGAAAGAAGGCTGTTTTTCTGTGTGTTTTTTTTCTTCTTCTTCTTCTTTAAAAAAAACAAAAAAACAAATGAGGTGCTGCTGTCTTATTTCTTGCTTGTTTTGTATCCCCTCCCTTTCTTTCTCTGCTTGTTTACTTTTGCTTTTTCTTTCTTTTATTCTTTTGGTTACTGATCAATTCTACCTATGCTACTTCTTTTCACTCTTTCATCATTATACTTTTGTTTTCAATAGTTGTTCTTTCATTCCACATCTTTTATTTGGTCTCCAATCTTTCTTGTTTGTATTTATCTCTCTCTCCTTTTTTCTCTATAATACTCTCTTTTTTACTTTTTTCTTTCTTTCTTCTCTGTTTTCTTTCCCCCTCTTCTCACCATTCCAGCATTTTAATCATTCTGTATATTTGTTTCACTATTCTGTTCCTTGTTTCATTGTTTCAATTCCACTTTCCTAATCTTATTCCTCTGTGCTTCTTACTCATGTTAATTTTTCAATTTCCTAGGTCTTGTACATTTGCTTTCCTGCCTTTTACTAATACCATTACTGTTATTCTTTTTGTCACCCTGTCTCTTTCCTTTTATCTGGTCCCAATTATTTTTCTTTCAAAGGAACATAGGTAGATCTCTCTCACAAAAAACAGCTAAGTGGGGGCAAGATCCTACCCTAGTGAGCAGTTTTGGGAACCCACAGAGTAAGAGGCCTCAGGGCATCAACCTGAAAGGAGATGGACAAAGAGATAAATTCCTCAAGGTGCTACTGGCTTGATTCTCGGTTATCTTGTTTCCTTTTCCTTGATTTCCCCTTTTCTGTATATACTTATTTTGTATATTAAGGCTATCTCCTTTCCTTCCTTCATCAGTCTATCTTGTGCTTTCCATTATTGTCCTTACATTCCACCTCTCTTTGTTTAGTCCCTAATTTTTCTGGTTTCTATTTCTACCTCATCTATCCTGTTCTCTTTCTTTTATTAACTTATCTTCTTTTGTCTTTTATTTTCTCTTTCCCCTCTCTTCCCAGCATACTGACCTTTTAATTCATTCTATATATTTTTCTCTATTTGGTTTCCCATTTCATTGTTGGTACCCCACTTTTCTGTTCATATTTCTCTACACTGCTTATGTGATTTAAATATTCATTTTCCAAAGTCTTAAATGGTTCCTCTTCTAACAATTACTACTATTATTACCATTATCCTTTTACTTTTCTTACCTCTTTCACTTTCCCTGGCCCTAATTGTTTCCTCCAAGGGAATATAGACAAAAGCAATGATATAGAATAAGAAGAACAAAGCGTCAAAGAGAAAACTCACACATAAAAAAACAGTGATTAAATAAAACCAAAGAGTAAAGAGAGACTGTAATCAACTGAATAAACCCATCAAGATAAAAGGATGACTAGAGGGTAACAAAAAATTACAAACCATACTAAGAAACAGGAAGACATAGCTCAGTCCAATGAACAAACTGAAAACCAGGAAGAGTTGCATAACATTGAGCAACTAATCAAAGCTGTCCAAACAAATATCATGGACCAACTTAATGAAGTGAAGGAAGAGATTAAAGATATTAAGAAAACACTGGGAGAACAAACTGAAAAAATTGTAAACATACATAAATAGTAACAGATATGATGGTGATGAATGGCACAATCCAAGAAATCAAAACCACACTGGAAACACATAACAGTAGATTTGAAAAGGCTGAGGAAAGAATTAGTGATGTGGAAGACAGTACATCTGAAATCAAACAGAGAGTAAAACAGATAGATAAAAAGATAGAAAAAATCCAGAAGGGACTTAGGGATTGAAACGACAACACAAAATGCACAAACATACACATATAGGCATCCCAAAGGGAGAAGAGAAGGGAAACTGGGACAGGAGTGTTGGAGAAAATAATGGCTGAAAACTTCCCAACCATTTTGGGAGAGATGGATGTACAAGTCCAGGAAGCACAGCACACCCCAAACAGTATAAATCCTAACAGGCCTATTCAAGACTTATTCTCATCAAATTGCCCAATATTCAGCACAAAGAGAAAATACTGAAAGCAGCAAGGAAAAGACAGCTATTACATACAAGGGAAGCTCAATAAGATTAAGTGCTGATTTCTCATCTGAAACCATGGAGGCAAGAAGGCAGTGGTACAACATAGTTAAGGAACTAAAAGAAAAAAACTTCCAGCCAAGAATTCTCTGCCCAGCAAAGCTGCATTAAAAATGATGGAGAATTCAAAATATTCACAGATAAACAGAATTTAAAAGAGTATGCCAGTAATAAACCAGCCCATCAAGAAATACTAAAGAGAGTTCTGCAGGTTGAAAGGAAAAAAACAGGAGAAATAGAGACCTGGAGGAGTGTGTAAGAGCAACTAAAACAAAAAGAGAAATAAAAGCAACATATGACTTACATAAACACAAAGAAAATATGGCTAATGTAAGTAATTCCTTGAGAATAACAACACTGAATGTTAATGGATTAAACTCACCAGTTAAGAGACACAGATTGGCAGAATGGGTTAAGAAGTATGACCTATCTATATGTTGTCTACAAGAAACCCAAAATAGACCCAGGGATTCAAGGAGGCTGAAAGGGAACAGCTGGAAAACAATCTTGCCAGCAAACGATAACCATAAAAGGGCAGGAGTAGTTATACTAGTATCAGACAAAATAGGCTTTAAAAGAAAAAATGTTTTAAGAGACAAAGACACACTGTACATTACTGAAAGGGGTATTCTTCCAAGAAGAAAGAAGAATCATAAACATTTATATATACCAGGGGTGCCTCAAAATACATGAGGCAATCACTGGAAAAGCTAAGTGGAGAAATAAATGCATCTACAATTATAGTGGGGAACTTTAATACACCATTATCACCATTAGACAGAACGTCGGGACAAAGAATTAATAAAGAAAGACTTTGGTTAACACATTAGAGGATCTGGACCTAATAGACACATACAGAACACAACACCCAAACACTTCAGGATACATATTCTTCTCGAGTGCACATGGAACAAACTCCAAAATAGAGCACATGCTAGGCCACAGAAAATATCTGAATGAATTCAGAACAATTGAGATTATACAAAGTAATTTCTCTGACCACAATGAAATGAAATTGGAAAGCAGTAAGGGCTAAAGAGCCATATTAAGCACAAAGATATGGAAGTTAACACACTCATAGACAAACAGGGGGTCAAAGAGGAAATCTCAAAAGAAACAGTAACTACATTGAACCGAATGAAAATGACAACACAACATATCAAAACCTATGGGATACAGCAAAAGCTGTACTGAGAGGAAAATTCATAGCCATAAATGCATATATCAAAAAAGATGAAAGAGCTAAAGTTGAAGACCAAGCTGCATACCTTGAGGAAGTCGAAATCCAACAACAAAATAACCCCAAAGGAAGTAAAAAGAAAGAAATAACAAAGATTAGAGCAGAACAAAACAAAATAGAACATAATAAAGCACTAGAAAAAATAAACAAAACCAAAAGCTGGATCTTCAAGATCAATAAAATTGACAAGCCCTTTGCCAAACTAACAGAGAAAAAAGAGAGCAGATGCAAATACACAAAATAAGAAATGAGGAAGACAATATCACCACTGACCCGACAGAAATAAAGAGTATCATAAGAGGATGCTTTGAAAAATTATATGCCAACAAGAATGATAATTTAGAAGAAATGAACACATAACTAGAAACTCACATGCAACCTAATTAACAAAAAAAGAAATTGATGAACTCAACAGTCCAATTACAAGTAAAAATATATTCAGTCATCAAAAACCTCCCAACTAAGAAAAGCCCAGGACCAGAGAGCTTCACAGGTGAATTCTATCAAACATATCAGAAAGAACTAATACCAATCCTGCTTAGCTCTTCCAAAAAGTAGAAGTAGAAGGAACATTACCTAACTCTTTCTATGATACCAATATTACTCTAATACCAAAGCCAAACAAAGATGCCTCAAGAAAGGAAAATTAGAGACCAATCTTTCTCATGAAACTACATGCTAAAATCCTCAACAAAATACCTGCTAATCACATTTGACAACAAATCAAATGAATTATACACCATGACCAAGTAGGTTTTATCCCAGGTATGCAAAGATGGTTCAACATAAGAAAATCAATGTAATACACCACATAAACAGATTGAAAGAAAAAAAAAATCACATGATCATCTCTATAGATGAAGAAAAAGCATTTGACAAAACACAGCACCATTTACTGATTAAAAAAAACTGCAAAAAATAGGAATAGAAGGAAACTTTCTGAACATGATAAAGGGTATTTATGAAAAACACACAGCTAACATCATCTTCAATGGTGAAATCCTAAAAGCTTTTCCTCTAAGATCAGGAACAAGACAAGGATGCCCACTGTCACTGCTCCTTTTTAACATTGTCTTAGAAGTACTTGTTCGAGCTCTAATGCAAGAAAAAGATAAAAAAGTGTATCCAAATGGGAAAGGAAGAAGTAAAAATTTCACTATTTGTAGATGACATGATCCTATGCATAGAAATGCCTGAGAAATCTACAGCAAAGCTTCTAAAACATATAAATGAGTTCAGTAAGGTTGGAGGCTATTAGATCAATGTTCAAAATTCAGTAGCATTTCTGTACATGAATAATGAGCAATCTGAGGAGGAAATCAAGAAAAAATACCATTTACAATAGTAATTAAAAGAATCAAATACCTGGGAATAAATTTAAAGATATAAAGGACTTATATACAGAAAATTACACAACACTGTTAAAGGAAATCAAAGAAGACTTAACTAAATGGAGAAACAGTCTCTGCTCTTGGATAAGAAAACTAAACATCATTAAGATATCTGTCCTACCCAAACTCATCTACATTTTTAATGAAATCCCAAAAAAAAATCAACACAGCATTTTTTAATGATTTGGAAAAACTAACTACAAAATGAACTTGGAATGGTAAGAGACCCCAAATACCAAAGACATATTGCAGAAGAAAAAGGAAATTGGAGGAATCACACTAACTGACTTAAAAACATACTGAAAATCTACAGTGGTCAAAACTGCATGGTATTGGCCCAAGGATAGACATACCAACCAATGTATCTGAATTGTGAGTTCTGATATAGATCCTTGAATATACAGTCATCTGATATTTCACAATTCCACCAAGCCCATTCAATTGGGAGAGAATGACTCCTTCAACAAATGGTGCTTGGAGAACTGGATATCCATATCCAAAAGAATGAGAGAAGGACACCATCTCACACCGTATACCAAAATCAACTCAAGATGGATCAATGATCTAAATATTAGAACCAAGACCATAAAGTCCTTGGAAAGTAATGTACAGAACCATCTAAAGGACCTTGTAATAGTAAGTGGTTTCATGAACTTCACACCCAAAGCACAAGCAGTGAAAGAAAAAATAGATAAATGGGATCTCCTCAAAATTAAAAACTTTTGCACCTCAAAGGATGTTATCAAGAAAGTAAAAAGGCAGCCTACCCAATGGGAGAAAATATTTGGCAAACATATTTCTGATAGGAGACTTATACCCTGCATATCTTAAGACATCCTACATCTTGAAAATAAAAAGACAAACAACCCATTTGAAAAATGGGCAAGTGACCTGAAAGACACTTCTCTGAGGAGGAAGTACAAATGGCTAAAAACCACATAAAAAATGCTCAGAATCACTAGATATTAGGGAAATGCAAATAAAACTGCAATGAGATACCATATTACACCCATTAGAATGGAGGCTATTAAAAAAACATCAGGCTATAATTGTTGGAGAGGATGTGTAAGAATGGGAACCCACATCCACTGCTGGTGGGATTGTAGAATGGTCCAGCCATTGTGGAGGATAGTTTGGCAATTTCTCAAAAAAATAACTATAGAATTTCCATATTATCCAGCATTTCACTGCTGGATATATACCCAGAAGAATTGAAAGCGAAGACAGGAAAAGATATATGCACACCAATGTTCATAGCGGCATTATTCACTATTGCCCAAAGTTGGAATCAACCCAGGTGTCCACTAACAGATGAATGTATGAACAAAATGTGGTACATACATGCAATGGAATATTACTCAGTTGTAAGAAGGAATAAAGTGCTAACACACAGGATAACATGGATGAATCTTGAGGACCTTCTCTTGAGTGAGGCAAGCCAGACATTGCAGGATGAACAGTATATGACTTCACTGATATGAGTTAAGCAAATTGAGTGGACTCAAATAGCCATTGTCTGGAAGATAGGTCTACAAGAAATAAAAAGGGAGAAGAATGTTGTGAGCCAACACCCATATGGATGTAATCTATGGTAAGGTGAAAATGTGTAGTCATGTATTGAAATGATAAGACAGGAGGGTATTGATATTATTGGGATGGGTAGTGCAGGGTTAACAGGTAGTTTGGGGAGGGTTGGTTGGAAAATCCAGTGTACTGGGGGAAAGGTTGAGAGAGGGACCAGGTGAAAACTGGGAATTTACAAGTATGTGGTTGAAATTACAAAGTTGAGAATGATCTCATGGCAATATGACAAAGAAGGGTTACAGGTTTAGGGTGTTGGATGGGCAGCCATTTGGAACAGTGCATACCTGGAGCAGGATTCTAGGGAGTGTGTGAGTGATCATTTGGTCATGATGTGTTGTATCAGTGGGTAGAGACAAAATGAGCAGAAAAGATTTGGACTCCCATCTTTGGGAGGACAGATTTTTTATGAAATACATAGGTGGGAGTCTCTCGAGAGGATGGGTGGTTCCTAATAGGGGAGGATAAACCATTGTGTTCAAAACTTCAGTCTTGTTGCATATAACTACAAATCTTGTCATCCAAAGAGTGAAGCCATGGGTTCAACATGGGCTCTGAGGGGAAGGGGAGGGAGGAATAGAATAGATCAAATGGTGTATTTACTGGGCAGTGGGAGTGTCCTATATGATCTTACAATGATGGACAGAGGACATGGTAAATATCAAAATTTATAAAAGTATATGGTCTAAAATGTAAATCATAATGTAAACCAAATTTAATAGTTATGATTCACTATTTGTATACCAGTTAAAACAAAGGCACCATCCACATATAAAAAGGTATTAATATGGGGGGAGGATAGGGGGAAGATGTTGAGTATATGAGAGTCTCCTGTATGCTGTTTGTGACTGTGCTGTGACCTAAACTTCTTTGAAAGCAAAATGAAAAATATTGAGACACTGGGGAATGTGGGGGAGAAGGTGCCACGGTACAAACAGGACACCAGATATTGTGGTGTGAAAGGCAAAATATCCAAAAAAAATTTTTCAACATTTTTTCTAATATCCTTATCTTTTAATTTTATTTTATTTTTAGTTTTTAAAATTTTTATGTATTTTATTTCTTTAGTTTAAACATCATTATTGTTTCATTTTCCTATTAATTGTATTAGGCTATTTTAATGGCTTCATTTTTGAAGAAGCTTTGGATCACAGTAGGGTTACAATTGGGGTGGGGGATGATCATTGGTGTGGGGTGTCAGTGATGGGGGATGCATGGGAAGAAGTTCACCTAAACATATATATAAGGTATTTAAAAATGTTCAAATGTTCACATGGGGGGAGACACAATAGCCCAGAAAATACTGAATTCCATCCTAGAGAGCTCTGCCACATTATCTAAGGGAATAGCAATAGTCCCACAATTTCAGGGGCAATGACTGGTGAAGGAGAATGATCCACTGATTGGCCCTTGATATTGATGACTAGGCTTATAAGCCTTTGCTCTTGATATTGAAACTTAGCCTATTGTTATGGGGTGCCAAAGGGTTGCCTCCTGAGTGCCTCATTATGGCTCAAATGTGGCCTCTCTCTAAGCCAAACTCAGCATATGAATGCATTACTTCCCCCAGTGTGGGACATGACTCCTGGGAATGAGCCTACCTGGCACCAAGGGACTGCTACTAAGTACCAACCAGCAATGCAACTGGAAAAAGACATCAAATAAAATGGGGAAAAGGTAAAGACAAATGAGTTTACATGGCTAAGAGACATCAAGGATAGTTGGGAGCTCATCCCAGAGGTAACGCTTACACACACCTCAGCAAGATCTCATAGACTCCAAAGTGGATACTACCCAAATAGTGGGGCTCTTGAGGGCTCCAGAGACACCCAGGTCCTATGGTCATGGCATTTAACTCTGGAGTTTGGTGCATTGCCATTGGGCCATTCTTTGGAATTTGTGCTCCTGAGGGTGACAGAGTTGGACTCAGTTATGTCTTCCCTGCACATGGCTCATCTGTCTCTTCTATTTAAACCTATACTTGATGCTGGAGTTTATAGGTGTACATTCAGAGACTCGAGTCTTTGTGCCATCCAGGTGCCAGCAGGGCCCAGAACCTCGATGGAGTTGCAGCACCTACTATACATGTCATTGGACTCACCCAGGACAACTGGCAAGGAAATGATGATGGACAAAGGCCAGCCCAGGGAACAGAGAAAGTCTACAGCTACAGGCAGCATAGTTCCATCCATCTTCCCCATGGGATATTAACCCCCTTTCAACTGGGGGTGAAGTGGACATCAGCATCCCAGAATCCTCAGGATTGGGGGAAGAGCTATGGACTAGAGAGGACTTACTGGCATTCTGCTATAGACATATTGTGATTCTAACAATGGAAAAAAATTACAACATTGATGTGGAGCCAGGGGCCACTCAAGCCTCTGGGGGCAGGGAGAGGGAAAAACAATTGTAATATGGGGGATTTTTGGGACTTGGGAATCACCCTGAGTGGCATTGCAATGACAGATATAGGCCATTTTATATCATCAGATAACATGCAGAACTGTGTGGGATATAGTGTAGACTACAATGTGCACTATGGTCCATGCTGAATGGCAAAGCCCCAGGATGCATTTATCAACTGCAATGAATGTGCCACACTGAAGGATGTTTATGTGAGAGGTTGTGGGAGGTGTGGGGAGTGGGGCATATGGGAATCCTTGTATTTTTTGTGTAAAATTTATGTAATCTAGTTATCTTTTTAAAAAAATAAAGAAATTTAAAAAAATTGTCTAACCACTGACATATTCCTTTTGGAGAGATTGGAAGGTGTTTCACAGCATGTGAGAAAAATGATCTTTTAAACTAAAGAATAACACATATTAGAGTTGTGAAAAATGAACATAAGAGACATTTCTACTTATATACTAGAGGGTAAAAGGTGTAAAGTTAAATACATGATAGTGTAAGGCTGTCAGTATTCCCTCCATATCACCATGACTGTTAAGTTATAGTGCTTTCCTTTGTCATAAATGAGCTCATGGATTGCATTATTATACTATGGAATTAAGTAAGGAACTAGACTGGTTAAAGTCAAACTCACTTTATTTTTCCAAGATTTAAGAAATCTCATTTCAATTGAACAAGATAAATTAAGCACCATATTATTATCTAAATACAAATCTAGGAACTCAGGCACAATGAACCCTTATTAGATACAGTGTTTGTTTTTGTTTTTTATTGTTTTTGAATTTTATTTTGAAATAATTATAGATCCACAGACATTTGCAAAGATACTATACAGAGATTTCCCATATACCTTTACTCAGTTCCACTAATAGTAACTTCTGACATGAATATAGTACAATATAAAAGCCAGGAAATTAAAATTGGTACAATCTGTGTACAGTCCTTTTTTCTTTCTCATTTTTTACATATATATATTTTTATTTTTTCTAAAAGGAACTTAGATCACATAATGTTAGATAAAAAAGTAAAAGGGATTCCCATATGCCCCACTCCCCAACTCCCACTTTTCCCCACATTAACAACTTCATTCATTAGTGTGGTGCGTTCATTGTAATTGATGAACACATTTTGGATCATTGCCACTGAGCATGAATTATAGTTTTCATTGTAGTTTACACTCTCTGCCACTCAATTCTGTAGGTTATGGCAAGATATATAATGGCCTGTATCTGTCATTGCAATGTCATTCAGTATGATTCCAAGTCCCAAAAATGCCCCCACATTACACCTCTTTTTCCCTCTCCCTGCCTTCAACACCTCCAGTGGCCACTGTCTCCACATCAATGATATAATTTCTTCCATTGTTTGAATCACAATAAGTTTATAGTAGAATACAAGTAAGTCTATGCTAGTCCATATTTTATATCCCAGTCCTGAGTATTCCAGTTTAGTGATGCCCACTCCACCTCTAATTGAGAGTGGGCTTCAATCCCATAGAGCTGAATAGGACCTGGAGACATTAGAAACCTGATTTCCATGACCATGCTGATCTTGGGTTTGTTTTGGGGAAATAAATGATTTAAATATTAAGATATTGTTTATCCCTTGCCATGTAATTCTCAAGTAATTCAAATCTATTTTGTACACAAAAATTAAACAATTTATTAATCAAGTATTATCACATGATATGTGTATTTGAAGGGAAAATCAAGTTAGATATACTTTTTCAAAAACCAAACCATTGACAGTTTCAGGGAGATGACATTGGAGTAGTGAGGCAGAGGTGAACTTTCTCATAAAAACAATGTAGAAAAGGCCTAAAGCTGTCAAAGGGACAGGCTTTGGTTGTCAGCAGACCAAGAAAGTGCTGTTCAACACCCAGAAAAACAAGGGACAGAGACAAAGAATCTAAAACAACAACTGTGTGTTAATAAAGCCCCATGGGGGCTGGGAAGGGCCCCCACCCCACACTGAAGACATTATTCCTGGAAAAAAAACTCTTCTTACTGAAACCTACTGAGAAGAGAACAGGCGAGGGGGAGTCAAATGGCTTCCCTTCAGTGAATTTTGTCACCAGAAGCTGTTTTGAATCTCTGGCCAGACCAGAAACACAGGACAGTCTCACCAATAAGCACCATCTTCTAAGAAAGTGTAAGGATAAAAAATATGCTTTAGATCTCTCTTTAGCTCCAACACTGGGAGAAAAGCTGCACCCCATTAGTGAGTCCCTGGCCTAATTTATGGAAAATTTTAAAGACAGAATAAGTTGAACCAATAATGAAAAGAGAGCTGTAAAAAAAAAAAAAATACCAAGGAAGAGAAAAAATTTGACAACCAGGGTAAATTCACCAACATATTTTGATGCCTAGATATCAGCCAAAAATTACTAGCTATATTAGTAAACAGGAAGATATGGTTCAGACAACAGAATAAACCAAATAACCTGAATAGATATAGGGTTTAAAACAACTAATAAATGATAGTCAAAGAAATCTCTTAAATCAATTCAAAGAATTGAAGGAAAATATAATTAAAAAATAAAGGATATAAAGAAGACACTGGGTAAGCATAAAGAACAATTTGAAGCCCTGCAAGAAAAGTATCAGGGCTTATGGTAATGAAGACACAATGGATGAGCTTAAAAATACATTAGAGGAACAACACAGCAGATTTGAATTGTTCAAAGATATTAGTGATTTCAAGGCCAGAACATCCAAACTAGAAAAGAGAGGAGAACAGAAAGAGAAAAGAATGGAAAGAATGAGTCTCTGTCTCAGAGACAGTAAACTACAATGTAAACTTTAATCCAAGCTTAGTGGCAGTGTTCCAAAATGTGTTCATCAGTTGCAATGAATGTACCTCACTAATGAAGGATGTTGTTAATGTGGGAAAATATGGGAATTGTGGGGAGTCGGCCATATGGGAATCCCCTATATTTTTATGTGACATTTGTATAATCTAGGTATCTTTAAAAAAAAAATAAAATTTTAAAAATGACAACATGTAATGCTCAAACATATGTGTTATCAGTGTCCCAGAAGTAAAAGAGAATGGAAAAGGGTTAGAAAGAATATTTGAGGAAATAATGACCAAAAACATCCCATCTCTTATAAAAGATATAAATATCAATATCCAAGAAGGACAACACACACAAAACAGAAAAAATCTGAATAGACCTACAGTTAACAGTAATATTTTAATAATTTTTCAGCCATAGTATAGAAGGTACTATATCAATGCTATGGGTCAATAATATGGGGATGTAAGAGGGCATGGGATTTTTCCTTTTGGAGCAATGAAAACTTTCTTTAATGGACTGAGCTGGTCACAGCAAAACTCTGTAAAGAATCTGAGAGACAGTACACACTGTCACTCAGGGAACCTGTATCCTGAAAGAAAAAAAGATTTGGGAAAGAGTGTAGAAATAATGGTTAATAAGATGGTTAAATTAAAAGGTAAACAAACAAACTATAGTAACCTATGACAATGGAAAACAATGGAGAAAAGGGAAGAAGTAATTAATGTCTTTACAATAAAAACATTGAATGTTAATGGCTTAAGCTCTCCCATCAAAAGACATAAACTGATAGAATGGATAAAAAATATGAGCCATCTGTATGCTTTCTACAAGTGAATCATCTCTGAAGTAAGGAAGAACCCGATTAAAAGAGAAAGGGTATAAAAGATATTCCACACAAATAGTAACCCAAAAAGAGCTGGAGTAGCAATACTAATATTGGACAAAATAATTATAGATGCAAAACTGTTATAAAGGATGAAGATTATTATTTATTAGTAAAAGCAGCACTTCACCAAGAAAATTAGCTATATTATATACTTATGCAAGTGATATGTGAGTCACAAAGACAAGACTCAATAAATTTAATATTATTCAATTATGCAAAACACATTTTCTGCCTACAACACAATAAAGCTGGGAATCAGTAATAGAAAAAGGGAAAATCAAAAATATATGGCAATTAAACAATACACTTTTCAATAATCAGTTCATTAAAGAAGTTGCAAGAGAATTCAGTAAATATCTTGAGACAAATGAAAATGAGAACACAACATAGCAAAATCTATAGGACCCTGCAATGGTAGTCCTGAGAGGGAAATTTATAGCCATCAATGTTTACCTTAAAAAAGAAGAAAGAGATAAAAATTGAAGATCTGATTGTACAAGAGAAAGAACTAGAAAAAGAACAGCAAAATAATCTCAAATCAAGCCAAAGAAAAGAAATAGTAAAGACCGTAAAAGCAAAAATTGAGATCCAGAACAGAAAAACAATAGAGGGAATCAGCAAAACCATCAGTTGGTTCTTTGAGAAGAACAACAAAATCGACAAAACCTTTAGCTAACCTGACAAAAAGAAGAGAGAAAACACAAAATCAGAAATGAGAAGACAGACATTACCACCGACCCCACAGAAGGTAGAGCACTCTTAAGATGATACTATGAACTTCTGTACACTCAAACCTAGAAAATGTAAATGAATTGGACAATTTCCTAGGAAGATGTGAACAACCTACACTGACCCCATAAGAAAT
This sequence comes from Cabassous unicinctus, assembly GCA_029593785.1. Lineage (NCBI taxonomy): Eukaryota > Metazoa > Chordata > Mammalia > Cingulata > Chlamyphoridae > Cabassous > Cabassous unicinctus. The sequence continues at coordinate 7,968 of JAQZBX010042258.1, read as the reverse complement.
AAAAGAACTCAACACATCAAACCCAAGTGAAGGGATTGAAATAATCATTTAAACCTCCCAAAAATGAAAAAGAAAAGGAACTGATGGTGTCAGAGATGAATTCTACCAACCATTCAAAAACTATCTAATACCAACCTTGCTCAAGCTCTTCCAAAAAATTGAATAGGAAAAACATGACCAAACTCATTCTATGAAATCCACATTGCCCTAATATCATAACCAGATAAAGATATTATGAAAAAAAGAAAATTGCAGACCAATATCTCTAATGAATATAGATGCAAAAATCCTCAACCAAATAATTGCAAGCCGAATCCGAAAGCACAATAAAAGAATTATACACTACAATAAACTTGGTATTATCCCAGGTATGTAAGGATGATTCCCCACAATAAAATAAAATACTGCAATAAACTACATACATAAATTGAAGAAGAAAAAAACCACATATTCATCTCAATTGATGCAGAAAATTTGTTGAGACAAAGGATACCATCCTTTCTTGATAAAAAACCACTCCTAAATATAAGAATAGAACGAAGATTTCTGGATATGGTAAGGTGCAAATATGAATAACCTACAGCTGGCATTTTAATCAATAGTGAAAGACTTAAAGCTTTACTGCTGAGATCAGAAACAAGACAAGGATGCCCACTGTCACCACTGTTATTCAATATTGTGCTAGATTTTGCAGCTAGAGCATTACACTAGGTAAAGAAATAAAGACACCCATACAGGAAAGGAAGAAGTAATTCTTGCACTATTTGCTGATGTTATGCTCTTATATCTAGAAAATCTTGAAAAATCCACAACAAAGTTACTGCAACTAATTGAAGAGTTCAGCAAAATGACAGGATACAAAATTATTTCACAAAAATTAATAGCATTTCCACACAGTAATGATGAGCAATCGAAGGAGAAAACCAGAAAAATGATTCAAATTATAATAGCAACTAAAAGAATGAAATATTCATGATTAAATTTAAATGATGACAGGAAGGATTTGCATTCAGAAAACTACAAAACATTCCTAAAAGACACCTATGGCTTAAATAAACAGAGGGCATTTTGCATTCATGAACGAGAAGACTAAATATCATTAAGATGTCAATTCTAACCAAACTGATACACAGATTCAACACAAGCCCAATAAAAATCCCAACAGACTTAATTTTTGCAGAAATGGAAAAACCAATTATAAAAATTTAATTGGAAGTTTAAAGGGCCCTAAATAGCCAAAACTATTTTTAAAAAGAAGAATATAGATGGAGGACTCACTTCCTGAATTTAAAGCAGGAGTAGCAAAAGAAAAAAATAGAAAAATTGGACCTCCTCAAAATTAAAAACTTTTGCACCTCAAAGGATTTTGTCAAGAAAGTGAAAAGGCTCACACATTTTCTACACAATGGTAGAAAATATTTGGTAATCATATATCTGATAGGGGCCTAATAGCCTGCATATATAAAAAATCCTACACCTCAAAAATAAAAAGACAAAAAACTCATTTAAAAAATGGGCAAGTGATTTGAATATACACTTCTCAAAAGAAGAAATACAAATGGCTCAAAAGCACATGAAAAGATGCTCAATATTGCTAGCTATTAGGGAAATGCAAATTAAAACTACAACGAGATATTATCTTACACCCGTTAGTCTGGTGGCTATTGAAAAACAGAGGGCTAAATTGTTGGAGAGACTGTGGAGAAATGGGAATCCACATCCACTGCTGATGGGAATGTAAAATGGTGGAGCCACTGTAGAAGACAGTTTGGCAGTTGCTCAGAAAACTATCAATAGAAATGCCATATGATCCAGCAATTCCATTGCTGATTATATACCCAAGGGATTTGAAAGCAAAGACAGGAACAGATATATGCACACCAATATTCATCGTGGCATTATTCACTCTTGCCCAAAGTTGGAATTAACCCAAATGCCCATCAACAGATGAATGGATAAACAAATTGTGGTATAGACATAGAATGGAATATTACTCAGCTGTAAGAAGGAATACAATATTAACACATGGGATAACATGGATGAATCTTGAGGACCTTATGTTGAGCTAAGCATGCCAGACACTGAAGGACAAATATTACATGACCTCACTGATATAAATTAAGCAAATTGAGCAACCTCACAGAACTAGAGTCTGGAATATAGGTATATAGGAGACAGAAAGGGAGAAGAAGCTTGTGAGCCAATGCCCATATGGGGAAAATCTATGATAAGGTGGAAGTGTATAGTCATGTAGTGGAGGGACATTAAAGTTCTGCAGTGAAACTATTGGGTTAGGCAGTGCAGGTATGTCAGTGAGCTAGGGTGTGGAGGGAATTTGGACTCTCCCTGGAACTGGGGGGAGGTTTGGGAGAGGGAGCATGTGTACAGTGGAGATTGGTGGGTACATGGTTGAAACTACAATGTTGATAATGTCCTTTTGGCAATAGGGCAAAGTAGGGTTACTGGTTTATGCCATTGGATGTGGGGGACATTCAGAACAGGGTGCACCTGGGACAGGCTTCAACAGAGTGTGTGAGTGTTCATCTAGACATAGTGAATTGTATCAGGGGATGGAGACCCACATAATGAGCAGGAAAGTGTTGGACTCCCATCATGTGGAGCTAAACTATGTTCTCAAATAGAGGAGTAACAATCTCTTGAGAGCATGGACAGTGCCCAATAGGGGAGGACAGACCAGTGTGTCAAGCCCTCAGTGTTGTTGCAAGTAGCTATGAATCTGGTCCTGCAAAGATTGAAGCCTGGTGTTTGCCCTGGGACCCAAGGGGAGAGGGATGGAAGAATAGAATACATGGAATAGGCAGCATTTTGAGGGCAGTTGAAGTGTTCTACATGATCCTGCAATGATGGATATAGGCCATGTTAAGTTTCATCAAAATTTAAAAAAGTATATGGTCCAAAATGTAAATCATAATGTAAACCACTTACCATGGTTGGTAGATATGTTTCAATATTTGTACATGAGTTGTAATAAATGTACCATCCACATATAAAATGTTATTGATAGGGGAATGGGGAAAAGGGGGAAGCTGTTGGATATATGGGAGTCCCCTCTATTCTGTATGTGATTTGCTGTTACTTAAAACATCTTTGAAGACAAAATGAGGAAAGTAAGACATTGGAGGAATAAATGGGAGAAAATGTCACTTTACTTAACAGAAGAAAGATCTTACAGTTTTGAAAGGCAAAATGTCAAAAAATATTTTTTTTCATTATTTTATATTATCCCAATTTTTTATTTTTCATTTTTTCATATTTTATTTCCTATTTTTAAAACTATCATTATTATTTCATTTTCTTATTTATTATATTTGGCTACTTTATTGGCTTCATTTTTGAAGAAGTTTTGGATCACAGAATGGTTACAACTGTGGCAAGGGAGGATCATTGGTGTGGGTTATCAGTAATGGGGGATACATAGATGGAGGTTCACCTAAGCATACATAAAAGGCATATAAATGTGTTCAAATATTCATGGGGCATTGTAACGGTGGGTGGAAATTCACACAATAACCAAAAGAATAATGAATTACCATCCTGGGGAGCTCTGTCACATTCTCTGATGGAGCAGCAGTGTCCCCCAAGTACAGAATCAATGGCTAGTGTAGGAAGATGGCCCATTGACAGTCCCTTGATATTGATGACTGTGCTTATGAATCTTTTTTTTTTTTAAAGATTTATTTATTTATCCCCCCCTTGCTGCTTGTGTTTGCTGTGTCCATTCGCTGCATGTTTCTTCTGTGTCTGCTTATCTCCCCTTTGCTGTGAGGTCCTGCTGCATCAGCCCACCATGCTGCCCAGGCTGGCCTGCCCTCACAAGGAGGCCCCAGGAAGCAAACCCGGGGCCTCCCACATGGTAAACGGGGGCTCTATATGAATCTTTACTTTTGAAATTGAAACTTAGCATAGAATTATAGGGTGCCTAAGCATTATCTCCTGAGAGCCTCCTTGTTGCACTAATGTGGCCTCTCTTTAAGACAAACTTGGCATATAAAGGCAATGATTTCCACCAGCATGGGACATGACTCTGGGGATAAGACTCCCTGGCACCAAGGGAACACTACCAAGTACCAACTAGCAATGCAACTGGAAAAAGACCTTGACCAAAAAGGGGGAAAAGTTAAAGACAAATGAGTTGGCTAAGGGTCTTCAAAGTGAGTCAGGAGATCAATCCAGAGGTTATGCTTATGCATGTCTCAGTAAGAGCTCATTGACTGCTAAATTAGAAACTACCCCAAGCTGCAGTGCTCCTGAAGGCTCTAGAGACATCCAGGCACTATGGCCAGGGCAGATAGCTCATGAGTTTGGTGCCTTGCCAGTGGGCCCTTTCTTTGAGTTTTGTGCTCCGCAGTATGACAGAATTGGACTCAATTCTGTTTTCTCTACTCATGGCTCTTTGGTCCCTTCTATTTGAACTTACAGTAAGTGCTGGAATTGGTAGGTGTAAATCCAAGAGATTTGAATCTTTGGACTCTCCATGTGCCAGGTATGGCCCTGAGCCTCAATGGATTTGTGACACCGCCTCTCCAGTTCAATGAACTCAGACAGTATAACTGACAAGGAAGTGATGATGGACAAACCATACCAAGAAACCAAGAGAGTCTACAACTGCAAGAAATGGATCCAATCCATTGGCCATATGGGCTGAAGTCTGCTCTCAGAGGTGGAGTGGGCATCACCATCCCAGAATCCTCAGGATTGGGGAATGAACTATGGACTAGAGTGGACTTACTGGTATTCTGCTATAGACTTGTGATTCTATCAATGAAAGAACTTATATCATTGATGTGGATGCAGTGGCCACTGGAGGCTCTGAGGTCAGGGAGAGGGAAAACAGGTGTAATATGGCAGCATTTTCAGGACTTGGGAGTTGCCCTGAATCACATTGCAATGACAGATGCAGATCATTAAATATCTTGACATAACTGACAGAATTGCATGGGAGAGAGTGTATACTACAATTTAGACTATAATCCATGCTTAGTGGCAATGCTCCAAAATGTGTTCATCAATTTCAATGCATGTACCACACTAATGAAAGACGTTAATGGGTATAAATGTGGGCAGTGTGGGAAGCAGGGTATATGGGAATCATCTATATTTTTATGTAATATTTATATAATTAAATATCTCTTAAAAAAACAAAGAAAGAAGCAGCAGGACTTCAGAACCTCAGAGGAAAGCTTGTGTCATAAGCCTAAGGGAACCAAATTCTAGATGAAGAAGTTCTGGTCCTAAGTAAAGACTGGATGCCCCAGCTAAAATGGAGGTAGTGTTCAAATGGACTATGAGCTTCTCTGGCTCTTCTACCACGCACGTGCAACAGAACACCTGGGTTCTGTGCATCTCTGGGCTAGAGGCAGGAGGAGGAACAGTGGCCATTTTATAACTCCTGAGAAGTTTTGTGGGGGCTATGGGGTAAGAGTCATATTCACCACACACCACTGGAAATCTTTCTATCTGAGCTTGATCAAATAAGAGTTTGCTGAACTCCTCCAAATGATATTAGGTGCCCCTTCTAATGCACTCCCATGGAAGCACCCAGTTCTCTTTTTTAAGTCATAGAATTTGCAGTCAGATGATTGTCTTTTTCTTGTGATAACTGTGAACCTTTGAAGAGAAAGATCTATAGAGTCCTATTCACATCTATTTCTCCTTCACACATAATATGTCCTGAATGAATGTTTGTGGATTGATTGAATAAACCAATGAATAGATGGAGAGCTGTTGTTTGTATCCAATTTGGACCTGGAATTTTAAGGCTTTTGAATGATATGGTTTCTGTTGGGCTGCCATGACTTAGAAGCCTTGTATAAGTATGAAATTTGAACAACTATGATTGAAATGAAGAATGAGGCTAGAAGCTCTGGGTATGTTTTTTTTAAAAAGCCCATTATATAAGTACAGTGGTAAAAACAACATGGTAGTGACATAAAGACAAACTGACAAAGGTAACCAAATGAAGAACTCAAAATATTCCATCACATCTATGTCAAGTCATTTTTGACATGTCTGTAACACATTCCCAGCTGCTTAGAACACTTTATTCAACAAATGATGGTGGGAGACTAGATAGCAATACCCAAAATAATGAAAGAAGACCCCTATCTCAGGCCTTATACAAAAATAAACTCAAAATTAATCAAGAACCTAAATATGAAAGCTACAACCATGAAACTAGTAGAAGAAAATGTAGGAAAAAAAAATCAAGATCTTGTGGTAGACAGTAATTTGTTACACCTTACACCAATGCACAACCACCAACAACAAAATAGTTGAATCAGACCTCTTCAAAATTCAACACTTTTGCACCTCAATGGACTTTATCAGAAGGGTGAAAAGGCAGCTGACAAAATGGGAGAAAATGTTTGGAAATCACATATCTGATGAGCTTAATATCCATGTTATATAAAGAGATACTTCAGGTCAATGATAAGAAAGCAAACTACACAATTAAAAACTTGGCAAAATGTTTGAATAGACAATTGTCCAAAGAATAAATATAAATATGGCAAAAAAAAAACCTTGAAAACATGTTCACCACCTAGCAATCATGGAAATGCAAATCAAAACTACAATGAGATATCATTTCACAAATATTAGAATGGCCATCATTAAAAAGTCAGCAAACTACATGTGTTGGAGAGGATGTGGATAGATAGGAATGCTTATTTATACTAGTGGGAATGTAAAATGGTACAGCCACTGTGGAGGACTGAGTTTTTTTTTATTTTAATATTTATATTTCTTTCTTTGGACAATTGTCTATTCAAATATTTTGCCAATTCTTTAATTGAGTAGTTTGTCTTCTCACAAAATATTTTGATATCACATATCTGATAAGGGTTTAATAGCCATGATATATAAATAAATATTGCACATACACACACACAAAAAACACATGAAAAAATGTTCATCACCTCCTAGCAATTAGGGAAATGATAGGATTGCTTATTTACATTGGTGGGAATGCAGAATGGTATAGCCATTGTGAAGGACTGGCATTTCCTAAGGAAGTTGAGTATAGACTTGCCATGTGACCTAGCCATACCATTTAAAGGTATAATATACCCAGAAGAGCTGAGTGCATTGACACAAACAGGCATCTGCACATGATGTTCATGTATTATTCACAATTTCCAAAAGATGGAAACAACCCAGGTGTCCATCAACCCATGAAAGTATAAACAAATTGAGGTGAATACACATGATGGAATATTATGCAGTGGTAAGAAGAAATGAAATTGTGAAGTATATGACAACATGGATGAATCTGGAGGACATTATATTGAATGAAGCAAGCCAGTCATAAAATCATGGATTTTATAATTAGAATATAGGTCTCAGAAAATAGAATGAGGGGAGATAATGGAAAGTTGAGGATTAATATTTGCAGAATTTTCTTCCACCGTGATTTGGCACTCAGCCCATATGACCTGAGAGTTTGAAAACCTTACAAAAGTTATAAAAATGAATTCAAACATTTAAACAATAGTTTCTCATGAAATTTTTCATGGTAAATGTTTTTGTCTAGGCCAAAAACAACATTCTAAAGACATCATAATGTGGTAACATTTTCAAAAATGTATTTCAAATTCATCATTTAAATTGTTTTGGCTTTTTGCCTCCCTTGAGAAGTGTTCAAGAATTTGCAGAATTATCCAGAATACATTCTGCCCATGTAGATCTTTGATATATACTTCAGCAAGTAATTTATTATTTAATGTTTTCAAAGATGACATTATTGACATTCATTTTTTATTACTTGCAACTGTAGGTGGAAGGAATTCTTCTTGTATTGAATTTTGAAGTTCCATCCCCATTCCTTGTTTAAGGTTTAATTTAATGGAAATTATTCAAGGAAAATTTTAAATGGAGAATAATATATATATATAGGAGACTATATATATACCACAGTTGAAATAAAATTTTTTAATTAAGTGGAATATA
>JAQZBX010042257.1:0-22077 GCA_029593785.1 Cabassous unicinctus | reverse complement strand
TGTAGAGTTTAACCAATTAACATTCAAAGTTATTATTGTCAAGGCAATACTCACATTAGTTATTTTTTCTTTGGGCTTATATATGTCATTTTTTATTTCTCTTTTCATCATTTTAGTTATTCTTAGTAATAATCTTACTTCCTAAAATCTCCTTCGAACCTCTATTTCCTGTTTTGTTTTGTTTTGTTCCTTTCAAATTGCAGCACTCCCTTTAGCATGTCTTGAATGGTAGGTTTCTATTTCACAAACTCTTAATTTCTGTTTATCTTTGAATATTTTGAACTTCCCCTCATTTTTGAATGCCAGCTTTGCTGGATACAGATTTCTTGTCTGGCAATTTGTGTTTTTTTATTTTTCTTTTAGCACCTTAACTATGTCATAACACTGCTTTCTCATCTCTATGGTTTCAGATGAGAAAGCAACAGTTAATATTATTTAGCTTCGCCTGTACGTGATGGATCTTTCTTTTCTTGCTGCTTTCAGTATTATCTCTGATCTTGTGCTTTTGGTTACTGATGAGTTTATGTGTCAGTGTATGCCTACAAGGATTTATGCTGTTTGGATGTCTTGCACTTCCCGGACATGCACATAATGTCTGTCAAAAGAGTTGGGATATATTCAGCCATTATTTCCTCCAACCCTTCTTTTTCCTTTGCCCTGCTCTTCTCCCTCTGGGATGCCTATAATTTGTATTTATGTGTATTTCATGTTTTCATTCAATTTCCTAAGTCCCTGCTGAGTTTATGTGATTTCAGCATGTTTTTTATTTCTAGCATTGTGCCATTAATTACTGTATTTTTCAGCCAAAGGGGTACTGATGCAAAGTATCAGAAATCTGTTGGCTTGTATAAAGGGTATTTATTTGGAGTAAAAGCTTACAGTTACATGGCCCCAAAGAGTTCAACTCAAGGTACCATAAGAGGTACTTTCTTACAAAGGTCAGCTGTAACATGTTGAAGAAAGATGGTGGGCAATCTCTGCCTGGTCTCTCCTTCCTTCTTCTTCTTATGTCTCCATGGTCCCAGCTTCTTCTGATCTCAGCTGTAGGCTTGCATAGGGCTTGTTTCCTTCTGGGCCATCTCAGCTGCTCTACTGCACTGTTTTCTTCAGATGCAAACTATCAGGTGAATGACTCATTTCTCCTGGGGCCATAGAATCAAATATGACAGAGCTATCTCTTCTTCCTCTGTGTCTATGGAACTCTCTCTCCTGTGTGTCATCTTGAGTGAGTGTATGTGTCCATTTAAATCAGTCCACTAAGGGGGCAGAGACTCAACCAGAGTAATGTCTTACTAACATGGTCAAATCAAAAATTCAAAGTTTATTTTATTAAGTAAACTTTAAATCTTTAAATTTAATAAAATCAAAGGATATCACACCCAGAAGAACTGGCCAGTTTACAAAAATAATAATCTTTTGGGGGATTAATAAATAATCTCAAACTACTGCAATCACCATAGTGTCTCTTATCTTTTTATGTATGTTTATGATTTCTTAAGTATGTTCCCCAAGTGTCCTCTTAATATTCTTTATCTATCCCTTCACTTCATTAAGTTGATTAATGATATTTTTTGGACATCCTTGTTTAGTTCCATGTTCTTCATCTCCTCCTGTTTTCTAGTTTGTTCATTAGACTGGGCCTTGTCTTCCTATTTCTTAGTATGGCTTGTAAATTTTTGCTTGTATCTATGCATAAGTTTATCTTGTTGGACTTATTCCGATAGCTTTTCTTTCTACTCAAGGGTTTCATAATGTTTTGTTTTGTGTTAATATACCCTTTTGACAATTGGTTTCATTTATTCTCTATTCTTGTAGTTGTCTGTGTTCCTACAAAATAATATTAAGTCCATAGAAAAAGAATAGAGAAGGGAAAAAGACAAAAAAGGAAAAGAAATTGATGGAAAAGGAACCTTAAAAGACCTGTGAAAAAAAAGAAAAAAATATAAATAATAAGAATGAAATATCATAAAAAATAGAAAGGATTCAGAATACAAACTGTGGAATTAAACATGAAAAGAACAAGGAAAAAATATAATGAAATAAAAGACCAAAAATATGAGAAGAAAAAGAATATGAAGACCTAATAAGAAAAGGTATAGTAATAAAAAAAATAAAAATAAAAAAAAAAACAGATGAGGGAAAAATGAAAGAAAGAAAGGAAATAAAGAAACAAAAGAGTAACAACAACAACAACAAAAAAGAACAACAAAAAAATAGCCAAAACAACAAAACAAACAAACAAACAAACAAAACAGGCCTTCTCAGTCCACTAGCAATCTTCTCAGGCTGCCAGTGCTCAAAAGTCCATCACCTTGCAGCCTGCCTTCCCCAGGTAAGGTACCAGGGTCTAGAGAATGTAATAAGGAATAAAAAAGTAAAAATAACAAATCAAATTACTTAATAAACAAAACAAAATACCTCAGTCTATGTTCCTGTCCTGAGACTGCTTGTCCTTCAACTCCTGCTGCCTGGAGCTCCTGGGGTGCCTCTCACCACCTCCTTATCACTCAGGCTTGTTAGACCTTTTTTTAGGTGGTACCTTGGATTGAACCTGAGACTTTGTATATGTGAAACAGGAATATAACAACTGAGCTACACCACCTCCACCAGTTAGATTAGGCTTCTGAAGGCTTCTGAAGGCTCATATTCTTCCTCTGCTCACTCTTTTATCTCTCAGACCAGTTTGGCCACTGATGTTTTGCAGGTGGCCTCTCCAGGGTTCCTACTCTCCAAGGCTGTTATGTATCTGTTAGCCCATCCCCTAATTATCTTCAGCTGTGTGAGTATGGCAGCCTGCCTGATCAGTTCCCTCCTCCCCTCTCCATGAAGCTGCTTCAGCATTGGCTTGCATAACTTTACTTTTTTTTCTGGTCTGCCTACCCTATCACCACTCATCCATACACCTCTATCCCCCTGTGTTGGCTAGGTGCTGGTCCCCTTCAACTCTTTGCTCCACAGTTCCCTCACCTCAAGAGTCTGCTGGGTAACTAGATTCTCTTCTGGCCTCCTGGGGGATGGGAGACTTAACTCACTCTTGGAACAAGCTGAGTGCTAATCTTCCAGCTAAGTCACTTCTCTGTCTTCCCTAACCATCTGAGCTGGGTTGAGTGCCCTATCTCCTATGGGTTACTTTCTCTCCCTTGCTTAGAGACTTACTATTTTAAAGGTTGTTCTCCAAACTTTGCTGGAAGCCCCCTTTCTTTTCCCTGAAATGAAATAACTCCATTCCCCTCTCCATCCTCAAAAATGAACCCCAGTCAGTAGGGATGATGATTGAGAAGGTTGGATCTCCTTATTCTCGTGCTGCTTCCATGGCAAAAAATGGTGCAGCACCACCTGGAAGACTAAATTTGTTGACCAAAAGCCAAATTAGGCTTAGACAGCTTCCCTCTCTCTCCCATTTCCTGGGGAGTTGGACCCTGTGTCCCCCTCTCTCAATAGCCCCTGAAAGAGCACAGAGAATTAAAAACTCTCCACTTGGAAATTCAGGCTAAGGACACCTCCAACTGCAACTGCAGCTTTTACTCACAGTCATTCCAATGAGATTCTCTTCCAGTGCCCCTTGGTCTTCTAGCTGGTGTCCAGCCTTCCCTCATGTCTTGAACTGTAGAACATATTTTCCCGGCTATTTCTTCCTGTACTCTAACTAATTTTCTGGAAGAGAAGAGAGACTTGTGTCTCTCTAATCCTTCATCTTCCTAGTAGTCTCAGCTGTTAAATTCCACTAATTATAGGCTGGTTTTACTACTGTTCTCCACAATGTTCTGGGGTATAAATCTCTTCATAGGAAATCTAATTAAATTTTGCCTGCTTTCAAAGGATTGTGATGAGAGAAGTATTTGAGATTTGTTCTGACTCCAGGAGAGTTCCTCCCAGTTGCCTCCTGCCCAAGTACTGTCTGCAAAATGAGCCAATCTTCATTTTAGACTATATTTCCTGTGAATCTTTCAATCTCCTCATAATCATTTTTCACCAAAACCTACTCTGTTTTTTATAACACCTACAGACTTGAATTTTTCCATAAGGTGTTGCAAATGATGCCAGCTATCTTGGGAAGATATTCAGAACTCTGTTTTTTAGTCTGCTTCTACCCATAGAAAAAATATTAATCATGAGTCTGAAGCCTGGGATGGTGATATCTCACTTGCCTCTGAGTAGACTCAGTTCACAAGTAAACAAATAATGGTGGTAAATTCAACCTCAGGTCTCTTTGCCTTGCCACTCTAGTGTGGAACTATCATTTTATGAGCCTATAACCCCTGTATTCAAAGCAGCAGTGTGCTGATAAGGGAATCTCCTGTGAGTGGGATCTAGCAGTAGAAGGGAGCCTCACTTCTTGGCTGCACTTGCATCTTATGTAACTTCTGTAACAAATGGCTGGAGACAGGATGAAAAATGCTCATGCTCTGCACCTTTTGCGAAGATTTGGGCTTTGAATTGGACTCAAGTAAGGAAGAAGGAACCTTGTTTCTTGTCTGCACCAGATGGATTAGAGGTTCCATCATCCTGAACTTAGAGAGAAAGAGTGCAAGTATTAGATCAAAGACCATACACTCTAAAAATTTTTTTATTGAGTTTTAGTATATGATCTTGAATAAATGCCTCTTGATTTGCTGTATAAAGTTAAGAACCTTTCTAGATGTTTAATTAATATAATTTGGAAAAGTTACATTGGGGACCTAGTCTGCAGAGCTTCTCACAATTTCATGGCAAAAGTGGAATTCAGTTTAAATTTGTTCAGATAAAAAATTATATTTTAAGTTATCATATAGGAAATTAATTTTACATATAATTTTAGTAATATTAATAATACATGTATAGGTGCAGGCAGCCTCTACCACAAAAGAGAAGAACATTTTACATCTCATCCAAAATTCATTCATGTTATTCCTTTATGGTCACACAGCCAACCACCATCAAATCTTTGCAGCTATTAATATACTCTTTGCAAAAATGTCATATAAATCCAATAATAGAGCAGGAATCTTTTGAAGATTGGCCTTTTACACAGCATAATGCCTTTGAGCTTCATAATATTTGTTGTATGTATTTTTATTACTGAATTGTATTCCATTATATGGATTTATTAAAGCTTATACATTCCTCTGTTGTTAGATATGTTGGCACCTTCGAATTTTTAATGATTAGGAAGAAAAGGTCCTACTAACTTCTGTTTTTCTGTGGGAACATGTTTTTATTTTCCTAGACAATATTGTGAATTTATCTATAGCTTTGTAAAAATATTTCAAACTGTTTTATAGATTATCATTTTATATACCCAAAATCAATGTGTGAAAGTGCTACTAATTCTGCATTTCACCCACATTCAGTACTACTATATTTTTTCTTAGATACTCTAAAAGGTATGCAATGGTATCTCATAGTGATTTTAGTGAGAATTTGTCTAACGGCTATTGCTTTTCATGTGTTTATTGTCCATATGTATGTCCTCTTTAAGTTTCTGTTCATGTCTTTTGCCCAGTTTTTGAATCAGTTGTTTGTTTTTCACTGTTGAATTTAAGAATTCTTTCTATATTCTAGATAGAATTTTTGATGCATATGTCCATTGCCGACATGTATGTAAATAATTTGGATATATGTTGCTTGCTTTTTCATTCATTTTCATTATCTTAAGATAGCCTTTCATGGAATGAATTTTTATAATTTGCAAAACCATTTATTCATTTCAGTTTCTAATTGTATTCTATTTATATATAGTAGATATATTAATGGCTTTGGTGTGTTGACCTTGTGTTCTTCACTCTTACTAAACTCACTGATTAATTCTAGGAGAATCTCTTCAGATTTCTTGATAATCTCATCACTGCTATTCAAGTCCTATTAAACTAAGAGCATTTTTATTTTATTCAAAACTGGATGCTTTTTGCTTCTTATTCTTGCTCTAGTACATTGGTAGAAGCAATGTTGAGCATGGACATCCTTAATTTTTGGGGAAAAGAATTCTGTATATCACAATTATGTGTTAGGTCAACTATTTCTTAGATGCCTTTTGTGAGATTGAGGACGTTTCAATTCTTAGTTTGATGATGGTTTTGTTATTAATGAATATTGTATTTCATTAACTACAGCAGTTTATCAATGAATATAATTATGTCATTTTTATTCTTTAGGAGAAAATATAATGTATTAAATTGACTGATTTTCATATATTCTTAGGCAGTGGAGAAAATTTCATTGCAGCTATTTTTTTTAAATTTTTATTAAAAAAAAAAGACATTTAGATTAAAAAAATGATACATAAAAAATATAGGGGATTCCCATATGCCTTGCTTCCCACAACACCCAGAATTATCCTCATTAACAACATCCTTCATTAATGTGGTACATTCATTGCAATTGATGAACACATTTTGGAGCATTGCCACTAAGCATGGATTAATGTTTATATTGTAGTTTACAGTCTTTCCCACACAATTGTGTAGGATATGGCAAGAGATATAATGGCCTGTATCTGTTGATCCAATGTCATTCAGAACAATTCCAAAATCCCAAAAATGCCCCCACATTACACCTGTTTTCCCACTCCCTGACTTTAGAACCTCCAGTGGCCACTGCCTCCACATCAATGATATAAGTTCTTCCATTGTTAGAATCAAAATAAGTCTATAGTAGAATACCAGGAAATCCACTCTAGTCCATAGTTTATTCCCCAATTCTGAGGATTCTGGGATGTCCATGCCTACTCCACTTCTTTTTTTTGTTTTTGTTTTTAAAGATTTATTTTATTTATTTATTTATTTATTTATCCCCCCCTTGCTGCTTGTGTTTGCTGTGTCCATTCGCTGAGTGTTTTTTCCGTGTCTGCTTATCTCCCCCTTGCTGTGAGGTCTTGCTACATCAGCCCACCGTGCCACATGGTCCGGCTGGCCTGCCCTCACAAGGAGGCCCCGGGAAGCAAACCCGGGGCCTCCCATATGGTAAACGGGAGCTCTATCGATTGAGCCACACCCGCTTCCCTACTCCACTTCTAAATGAGAGGGGACTTCATATTCACATATGGCTTGTGAATGGGACTATTTGGCTTGCAGTTGTAGACTCCCTTGGTTCCTTAGTAAGGTGGTTGTCCATCATCACCTCCTTGTTGGTTATCTTGGGTGAGGCCAATGAACTGGAGAGTAAATATTGCAACTCTGTTGAGGCTCAGGGCCCAGGTGGCAATTTACAGTACAAAGATTCAAATCTCTTGGACATACACCTACCAACTCCAGCAACAAATATATGTTCAAATAGAAAGGACCAAAGAGCAATGTGTAGGGAAAACACAACTGAGTCCAATTCTGTCACACTGGGGAGCACAAACCCCAAAGTAGGCCCCACTGGCAAGGCACCAAACTCATTACCTATCTACCCTGACTATAGTGCCTGGGTGTCTCCAGAGACCTCAGGAGACCCACTCTTTGAGGTAGTGTATAATTTGGCAGTCAGTGAGATCCTGCTGAGATTTGCACGAGCATAACCTCTGGAATGACCTTCTGACTCATTTTGAAGTCTCTTAGCCATACAAAATCACTTTTCTTTACCTTTTCCCATTTTTGGTCAAGGTCCTTTTCCAGTTGCATTTCTAGTGGGTGCTTGATAGTAATGCCCCAGTGCCAGGGAGGCTCATCCCTGGGTATCATGTCCCACACTAGGAGGAAGTTATTGCATTTATATGCTAAATTTTGCTTAGAGAGAGGCCACATTTGAGCAAAAAGGAGGGTCCCCTGAAGTAATGCTTAGACATACTATAATACTAGGCTAAGTTTCAATTTCAAGAGTAAGGTTCATAAGCACAGTCATCAATATCAAGGTCCCATCAATGGACCATCCTCCTACAGTGCCCATTGCCTCTGTACTTGGGTGATACTGTTCCATCACAGAATATGGCAGAGATTCCCAGGATGTGAATTCAATATTCTTTCAGTTACTGTGTGAATCTCTACTCACTGTGACAATGCCCCATGAACATTTGAACACATTTATATGTCTTATATGTATGCCCAGGTGAACCTCCTCCCATGTATTCCCCATCACTGACACCCAACACAAATGGTCCTCCTTTGCCACACTTGTAACCCTTCTGAGATCCAAAATTTCTTCAAAAATGAAATCAATAAAATAGCCAAATACAATGAATAGGAAAACAAAATAACAGTGATAGTTTTAAAAGTAGGAAATAAAATTTTAAAAATTAAAAAATTAAAAAATAAATGAAAAATAAAAAGAATTTGGAATAATAAAAAATAATGAAAAAATATAAAATGTTTTTTTGACATTTTGCCTTTCATCACTGTAAGATCTGTTCTCTAGTGTGTACAGTGACATTTTCTAACATTTATTGCCCCCATGTCTTACTTTTTTCATTTTGTCTGGAAAGAAGTTTTAAGTCACAGGAAAGTCACGTATAGAAAATAGGGACTCCCATATATCCAATATCCTCCCCCTTTCCCCCCATCTCCTATTAATAACATTTTATATGTTGGTGGTACATTTGTTACAACTGATGTAAAATAATTGAAACATAGCTATAAACTATGGTCAGTGTTTTAAATTATGGTTTACATTTTGGAACATACAGTTTTATAAATTTTGATGAAAGTTAAAATGGCCTGTATCCATCATTGCAAAATCATATAGAACACTTCCATTGCCCTCAAAATGCCACCAGTTCCATCTATTTTTTCCTCCCTCCTTCTTGCCTTGGAAACCATGGCCACCACCAGGCTTCACCCTTTGCAAGACCAAATTCGTAGTTACTTGCAACAACACTGAAGGCTTGACACACTGGTCTGTCCTCCCCTATTGGGCATGGCCCATGCTCTCAAGACATTCCTATCCCTCTATTTGAGAACATAACGGGTCTCCCCAGGAAGGGATTCCAACACCCTCCACACATAATGTGGGTTTTCTCCCACTGATATAACACACTATGGCAATATGACCATTTACGCACTCACTAGAAGTCTGCCCCAGGTGTGCCTTAACCCGAATGCCCCCACATCCAAAACCCTAAACCATCAACCCTAATTTGCCCTATTGCCAAAAGAGCATTCCAAACATTATAGTTTCAACCACATATGCACCAATCCCCAGTGTTTACTTGCTTGCTCCCCCAACCTTCTCCCAGTTCCGTAGACAGTCTAACTCCCCCCTCCACACACTAACTCCCTGACATATCTGCACTGACTAATCCAAGAATATCACTGAACCACTGTCATGTCCTTCCACTGCATTACTATACACTTTCACCTCATCAAAGATTTTGTACATATTGGCATTGTTTCATAACCTTATCCATTTCTATTTCCTGTAAACCTATCTTCCAGATTCTAACTCTGTGAGTCTGCTCAATTTGCTTATTTCATCTCAGTGAGCTCATGTAATATTTGTCCTTCAGTGCTGGCTTACTTCACTCAAAATAAGGTCCTCAAGAGTCATCCATGTTATCCAATGTGTTAATAGTGCATTCCTTCTTTCAGCTGAGTAACATTCCATTGTATATATATACCATAGTTTGTTTATCCATTCATCTGTTGAAGAGCATTTGGGTGGGTTCCAACTTTTGACAATAGTGACTAATGCCGCTATGAACATTGGTGTGCCTCTATCCATTTATGTCCTTGCTTTCAATCCTTCTGGGTATATACCCAGGAGTGGAAATGCTGGATCCTGTGGCAGTTATATATTTAGTTTCCTGAGGAATCACCATACATCCTTCACAATGGTTGCACCATTCTACATTCCCACCAGTAGTGGGGGAGTGTTTCCATTCATCCATATCCTCTCCAACACTTGCAGTCTCCTGTTTTAATAGCCATCAGTCAATGGGTGTAAGAAGATATATCAGTGAAGTTTTGGTTTGCATTTCTCTAATAGCTACTGATGTTGAGCATGTTTTCATGTGCTTTTTAATCATTTGTATTTCTTCTTAGGAGAAGTGTCTATTCAAATCACTTTCCCATTTTTTAAATTGGTTGTTTGCCTTTTTTTTTTTAGTTATTGAGGTATAAGATGTCTTTAAATACGCAGCATATTATGCCCTATCAGATATATGTTTGCCAAATATTTTCTCCCATTGAGTAGGCTTCCTTTTCACTTTCTTGATAAACTCCTTTGAGGTGCAAAAGTTTTTAATTTTGAGAAGGTATAATTTATCTATTTTTTCTTTCACTTCTTGTGCTTTGGGTATGAAGTTCATAAAACCATTTCTTATTACAACTTTCTGTAGATGCTTCCCTACATTACCTTCTAAGGTCTTTATGGTCTTGGCTTTTATATTTACATCTTTGATCCATCTTGAGTTGATTTTTGTATAAGGTTTGAGATGGTGTTACTCTTTCATCCTTTTGGATATGGATATCTAGTTCTCTAAACACCATTTGTTGAAGTGGTCATTCTCTCCCGGTTGAAATGGCCTGGTGGCCTTGTCGAATATCAGTTGACTGTATATGCAAGGATCTGTATCAGAACTCTCAGTTCAGTTCCACTGTTCAGTATGTCTATCCTAGTTCCAATACCATGCAGTTTTGACCACTGTAGCTTTGTAGTATGTTTTAAAGTCAAGTAGTGTAATTTGTTTGGTTTCATTTTTCTTTTTCAATATGTCTTTGTTTATTCAGGGCCTATTGTCCTTCCAGATAAATTTCATTGTTATTTTTTCCAATTCAGTAAAAAATGCTGTGGTGATTTTCATTGGGATTTTGTTAAATCTGTAGATTTGTTTGGGTAAGATAGACATCTTAATGATATTTAGTTTTTCTACCCATGAACAGGGAATATTCTTCTATTTATTCAAATCTTCTTTGACTTCCTTTAACTGTATTGTGTACATTTCTACATATATATTGTGTAAACTTTAGTTAAATTTATTCCTAGATATTTGATTCTTTTAGTTGCTTTTGTAAATGGGATCTTTTTCTTGATTTCCTCCTCAGATTTCTCAATATTGATGAACAGAAATGCTACTGATTTTTTTCACTTTGATCTTATAACCTGCGGGTTTCCTGTACTCATGTATATGCTGTAGAAACTTTGTGGCAGATTTCTCAGGGCTTTCTGTGTATAAGATCATGTCATCTGCAAATAGTGAAAATTTTTACATCTTCCTTTCCAATTTGGATGAATTTGTAACTTTTTATTCTCTAAGTGCTCAGGTAAGTACTTTTAACACTATGTTTAATAGGAGGAGTTAAAGTGGAGATTCTTGTCTTGTTCTCAATATTACAGGGAAAGCTTTTAGGTTTTCTCCATTGAATATATTAGATGTGGGTTTTTCATGTATACCCATTGTCATGTTGAGGAAGTTTCCTTCTATTCCTATCTTTTGAAGTGTTTTTATCAGAAAACAGTGTTGCATTTTGTTGAATGAATTTTCTGCATCTATAGAGATGATCATTTGATTATTTCTTTCAGTCTGTTTATGTGGTGGATTACAATGGTAACTTTTGTTATGTTGAACCATCCTTGCATACCATGCATGAAACCCACTTGGTCATGGTGGATAATGTATTTCATGTGTTGTTGAATATGATTAGCAGGTATTTTGTTGAAGATTTTAGCATCTAGGTCAGTAGAGAGATTGCAAAATAGTTTTCCTTTCTTGTGGCATCTTTGTTTGGCTTTGGTATTAGAGTGTTGTTGGCATCATAGAATGAATTAGACCTTGTTCCCAATACTTCTATTTTTTGGAATAGTTTAACCAGAATGGGTGTTAGTTCCTTCCATATTGTTTGGTAGAATACAACTGTGAAGCTATCTGGTCCTGGGCTCTTCTTAGTTGGGAGGTTTTTGATGACTAATTCTATCTTGTTAATTGTGATTGGTCTGTTGAGCTCATCAATTTCTTCTTTCATCAATGTAGGATGCTTATTTGTTTCTAGGAGTTTTTACATTTGTTATAATTTAACCATGTTGTTGGCATATAATTTTTCAATGTATCTTCTTATAATATTGTGGAGTTAGTATTGATATCTCCTTCCTCGTTTTTTATTTTATGTATTTGTATCTTCTCTCTTTTTTTCTTTGTTAGTCTAGCTAAGGGTTTGTCATTTTTTTTCCCTCAAAGCAACAGCTTTTGGTTTAGTTTACTTTATAGTGCTTTCTTATTTTCAATTTCATTTAGTTCTGCTCTACTCTTGGTTATTTCTTTCTTTCTACTTTCTTTGGGTTAAGTTTGTTCTTTTTCTAAATCCTCCAGATGTGCAGTTAGGTTTTTTATTTTATCTCTTTCTTTTTTTAATATAGACATTTATTGTGATGAATTTTCCTCTCAGTAAACCTTTTGCTGCATCCCTAAAGTTTTGAAAAGTTGTATTGTCATTTTCATTCATTTCAAGGTAGTTTCCAATTTCTTTTGTGATTTCCTCCTTGACCCAGTGTTTGTCCAAGAATGTCTTGTTCAACATCCATATCTTTGTGTCAATCTGGTTCTCTGTCCCTTACTGATTTCCAGCTTAATTACATTGTGGTCAGGGAAATTACTTTGCATAATTTCAATCTTTCTGAATTCATTGATTGTTGTTCCATGTCGTAGCATGTGGTCTATCCTGGAGAATGATCCATGTGCACTTGAATGAATATATACCTGTTGTATTTGTGTGTAATGTTCTGTGCATGTCTATTAGGTCCAGATTCTCTAATGTATTACTCAAAGTGTTTGTTTCTTTATTGATTCTCTGTTAAGTTGTTCTGTTTAATGGTGATAAGGTTGTATTTACATCCCCTAGTATAATAATAGAGGCATCTATTTCTCCAGTTATTATTTCCAGTTTTTTATGTCATGTATTTTGAGGCACCCTGGTTAGGTGCATAAATGTTTATGATTGTTCTTTCTTCTAGACAGATAACTCCTTTTATTAATGTATATTGTCCATTTTTGTCTCTTACAATAGTTTTGCATTTAAAGTCGATTTTGTCTGATATTAGCGTTACTACTCCTACCCTTTTTTTGGTTATTGTTTGCTTGTAGAATTGTTTTCAAAACATTCACTTTCAGCCTTCTTGCATCCTTGGGTCTAAGTTGTGTTTCCTGTAGACAGCACATAGATGGGTAATATTTCCATATCCATTCTGCAAATCTGCGTCTCTTGACTGGTGAGTTTAATCCATTAACCTTTAATGTTATTTCTGTCAAGGAATTACTTACATTAGCCAAATTCTCTTTAGGTTTATGTATACTATATGTTGTTTTTATTTCTCTTCTTATCTTTTTAGTTGTTCTTACACTCTCCTTCAACTCTCTCTCTCTCTCCTGTCTTTTCCTTGTGACCTGCAGAACTCCCTTTAGTATACCTTGAAGTGCAGGTTTCTTATTGACAAACTCTCTCAATTTCTGTTTATCTGTGAATATTTTGAACTGTCCCTCATTTTTGAATGCCAGTTTTGCTGGATAGAGAATTCTTGGCTAGAATATTTTTTTTCTTTTTGCACCTTGACTATGTCATACCAATGCCTTTTCTTCAATGTTTTCATATGAGAAATCATCATTTAAACTTATCAAGCTTCCATTGTATGTGATGGTTCTCTTTTCTCTTGCTGCTTTCAGTATTCTCTCTTTGTCTTGAGATTTGGGCAATTTGACAATTATATATCTTGATGTAGGCCTGTTAGGAATTATACTGTTTAGAGTGTACTGCACTTCCTGGACATTTACATCCATGTCCTTCAATAGAATTGGGAAGTTTTCAGCCATTATTTCCTCCAACACACCCTCTATCCCCTTTCCCTTCTCTTATCCCTCTGGAATGTCTATAATGTATATGTTTGTGCATTTCATGCTGTCTTTCAAGTACCTGAGTTCCTGCTGGATTTTTTGTTTCTTTTTTAACTATTTTTTCTGTTTCATTTAAGCTGTACTGTTTTCCACATCACTAATTATTTTCTCTGCATGTTCAAACCTGCTATTATGTGCTTCCCATGTAATTTTTATTTCTTGTATTGTAATATTCATCACCATCAAATCTGTTATCTTTTAATGTATGTTTACAATTTCTTCAGTGTGTTCTCCTAGTGTCTTCTTAGTATCCTTATTCTCTTCCTTCACTTCATTAAATTAATTCATGGAGTTTGGACATTTTTAATTAGTTGTTCCATGTTCTGCATTTTCTCCAGTTTTTTAGTTGATTTGTTGGACTGGGCCATGTCTTCCTGTTTCTTAGTATGGGTTGTCATTTTTTATTGGTGTCTAGGCATCAGCTTATCTCGATGTATTTGTTCAGTTTATTAGCTTCTTTTGTAACCTAAGGTTTTATTTTGTTGTTTTTGTGTGGGGGGTAAATTTTCACTTTGATGCTTCATTCCTCTTATTTTATTCCTTAATGTTGTCTGTGTTCCCTGGGAAAAAAAATTAGGGACAGAGAACATTTCAGGTATTTTAATCTTGCCTGTATTACCATGTTAATTGGGTTTCTTGACTGTATTATCATGTTAACAATGCATAGAGTCTTATGATTCTAATCACTCCAACAATCTTTGCCATTAACTGGAGTTTTATTATATTTATACATATGCAATAATTGATACAGGAGTTTATGTTATTAATATCTAAATTTCTGCTATTTTTAATTTTCCTTCATTTTTCATTTATTTTTAGTAATCAAGTTATTATTTATTACTACATTTTGTTTCACCTTTTAGCTTTTGCCATTGTTTCTGCAATATTTAGTGTCATATTTTAGTGGCTGCCCTAAGAATATGGCTGGTTAAATCAAAATAGTATACATGAAATTAATATATATAGCTTGTCCATATGAATGAAACTCTTAATATATTTAACTCCATTTTTCTTTCATTCTTTTTTTTTCCCATTGGAGTCACCAGAGGGTATTCTTGTTGCTCCACACCATCAATTACTCTATACATGCCAATTTTTTTGTTCTTCATTGTTCTCGCACTACTGAGTTCTTATTTGAGATATTGTTCTACAGTTTAAAAAGCTTTCTTTACTTTCTCTTGAATTTTGTTCTACAGTGAATAAATTAATTATTTTCATCACAAAATATATAATTTCACTTTTATTTTGTGTAATATTATTATCATTTGCTTAAATGCTTAAGTAGATTCGGATGCTTAGTCAAGAGCCATTCCTATTGTCATGCTTCCATGATAATATATTTTTTGTCTCTGATTCTTTGCAATATTTTCTCATTATTTCTGGTTTTCAACAATTTGAATATTTTAGGCACAGATGTGCTTTTTTGTGTTTATTCTTTTGTAGGGATTCCTGTATCATCTGAATGATGTCTTTTAATAAAATATCTCTTCAAATAGTTTTCTCATAATGTTTCATCTCTTTTCTCTCTGGGAAACTTTTAATACATATATTAGACCATATTCTAAAAGGCCAACATTTCCATCCTTCTCCCTGTATCTTTCACTTTCCTAGAACTATTCAAATTTCTTCTGGGTAATACTGGATATGCATTTAAGCTCCCCTAATTTCCAATTGTTTGAGTCTTAAACAAAATTTTTTTAAAATCCTGTTTCTTTCAAGCCCTACACACACATACCTTTTTATCACCCTTTCAAAATATCCCTTAGCATATGTAAAGTATTGGAAAATGACTTTAGTGATAAATAGACTAGCAATTGTCAGCTCATTTAGGAAAAGCTATTCATTCTCCAGATTTTGAGTACATATAGTTTTGTTGTTTCCATAGCTATCTGATAGTTTAAAACATATGTTTAAAAAAAGTATCTTCTCTTCTCCAGCTGTTGCAGTGGGAAGTTTGCCTACCAAGATCTATTGCATGTTACCTGGAAAATGATGTCAATATTATATATTTTTTTAAAAAATTCAATGTCTACACTAATAGCATGAAGATTTCCTTCTTAATAGTTTTGTGTAGCACTTTTTTCAGTAAGTAATGGTCCCTCAAACATTACATTTAAGGAATTCTAAAGCATGCTTTAATTTAAGTAGAATCACTAATATTTCTAGTTCCATTAATCTTCAGTGGAAGATTTTATTTTGTTTTCCATTTTTGCTTTTTAATTGGTAATACCCTGGAGAATTGGTATGTCTAATTCATATAATCCATAGATCTGTAAATAATATTGCTCAAATTTTTATAATTTCATTAACTTTGCTTTATTGGTCCCTGACTATAGAATCAAATTCCATATAAACTGGTACAAAAGTCATGCTTTAATTGTTTGAGTCTTTGCAGATTACACACCCTTCTCATTTGCTTCCTAGGCATGAGTTTTATAAAATTGTAACAAATTTCAACAGATCAACTTTATTTAATTTTACTTGCTTTGATGTGCTTAAAGCAGATCAAATATATCATTTATGTGTTAAAATGCTTGGCATACTTTTTGGCATTCATTTGATAACTTGTCCTTAAAAAAGAAGACATTAATCCTAATAAAGAGTTGAAATCCAAATGTGATATACTCCTTAGTAAACAAAAACTTTGGCATTGAAGTTTCTTTGTTCAATTTCACAAGCCAATGGCTTGTGTTAGTTGATATATAGGATCCATTGTGGGAGGGAAAATAAAACTGTTAAAAAAAACAATTTAAGTATGAACTTTAAAGAAGTTTCTACACTCATATATTTATAGAAATTATGCTCTTCTTCAATATTTAATTAAATTGCCATTTAAAATTAAAGTTTGAGCATCCCAAGGAAAAATGGAATTATTTTGGAGGTAATAATATCATAGAATATATCATTTTAAAATTAAATTCAATAAGTATTTCACAAAATATTGCTATACTTATTTATTCCTTCTTTTTTTATTAAATAATTTTGAATTTGATTTTCTGACATAATTCACATCTACAGTCTACTTTACTTGAACTAATTTCTTATGACCTTCCACGCTCACTACTCATATATAATATTAATTATGGAATTTCCTAAGCAGGAAATTGAAGACATGATGCACAGTACCCACACATCACTATTTCCTTATGACA
The DNA here is from genome assembly GCA_029593785.1 of Cabassous unicinctus. Lineage (NCBI taxonomy): Eukaryota > Metazoa > Chordata > Mammalia > Cingulata > Chlamyphoridae > Cabassous > Cabassous unicinctus. Next base: position 5,154 of record JAQZBX010042257.1, on the reverse strand, counting down.
GGGTCTATTCTTTTTTACTGTATTTATGTTCCAAAATAGTCATTAACTAATACACAAATTTACAAGAAGCAGAAAAATAGTGTTTATACATCAAATGAATATAAATATCAGATTACTTGTAAAAATGGTTAGGAAATGTTGTCATTAACTATATAATGTGGCATTTGCATAATTCTTCAAAGTCACATCATTGTGCCACAGCTGCCTAGGTGGAAAGTTCTGCCTTGAGTGGCCTTTTTTTACCACATATGCAGTTTTTATTTGTTTTATCTCTATTTTACAAACTTATTCTCCAAATATCGCTAACACAAATTACTGATTAGATAAAGTTAAATTAGTTGATTACCTATATAAGGGAAGACAGTACTTCAGTGTCTTTCCAATGTCTCAGAAGGGAGAAGGCAAGGTCAGAATTTTTTGAGAACTGGGTGTTTGATATAAGGAAGATCCTTTAAAGTCGGACTTTGATTAGGCTTGGATAAGGATTAAAGCAAAACAGTGCAGGATTCATGGAAACAATAATGTCTCAATTTTGATGAGAGGGATTGAAGGAATATTAGGACTAAACTCTCTGTGGATATTTTCCTTTGAAGAATGGTGAGTCTATTGGGAAGTTTCTGCAATGAATAATCAAACCATTGGCCTGAACAAAAGACTCCTAGAAAAATATGGCCAAGTAAGAGAACAAAATGACAAAATAATGTTACTGAACACAGAGGAAGAGCAAAATCAGGCCAATACAACCCGTAAAAGATGGTTTCCATTTTGAGTGTAATGTTACAGAATTTAGGTTCTCATCCTTAAAATAATTGACTTCAATTTGATGATAATTCCTAACAATATTACTTAACAATCAATATTTGTGTCTAAAACCATGAAATAGCCTATCATCATTATATGTATAAATATTAGCTGGTATGAATTGGACATACATACATTGATCTACATTTTTCTCTGTTTTTGATGCATTTATATGTTTACTTTGTTTTATCTACTTATTTTGAAAATACTATATGAATTTGAAAGTGTTATGGATTTTAAGTTCAGATTAATTCCTCAGAATTCTAGTTCTAAACATTCATTAGGTCTTATATTTTCTTTTTAATTCCTTTGACAGTTCTGGTGACTAATATATTATACAAGAATAATGGAGCATTACCTTCCTTCATTCTGTGGATTTAATTTATTATTTCTTCTAAATGAGAAATTTAATTCCAGTGTCCCACAAGGTCTATGTTCAAGACACACTTACAAAAATCTAATTTTAACTGAAATAATACTGATTTGGACAAGCAAAATCAAGCCATAAAGTTTATCCCTCCATTTCCCTTACAACCTGTTTTTGCATAATAATATTTAAAAAGGAGTTTCCCTAAATCTCTCTTTCACTAAGGATCAATTTAATGGAAAATATCTTGGCTTTTTTCCTTAAATTCTCCTTCAAAGAGAGCTGTTCTTCAAGGGATATAACCCCAGGGATGATTCTCCAGAGATAGATAAAAATAATCCATTTTCTTTATTCCTTAAGAGTATTTTTGTCCCCTAAAATATTGCTTCTGTAAGTTGTTCCTTAATAAAATTTTACAAACTTTGCCCGAAGCCTTGAAATTTTTCTAGATATTCTTTATGAACACTGTAACATCTGACTATGTTCAGTCAGGAACTGCAGTGTCCATTCATGAAGAATATTAGTGTCTCTTGATAAATCTCAGCCAACTGTTAATATCCCTACTGGGCTTTCTTTGACCTGCTGTTTTAGAACCTCTCAAAAGACAAAAGTAAGTAACAGAGTTCCAGTAGGAAAGCTCTTGAATTAAAAATGTCTAGTAATATTCAGAAAGCTAGCTTGTGGTCAAATTATAATGTAAAATATCTGGACTAAGCCAAGAAAATAATAAAAAATATGGTTAGATGGCTTCCCTTAAAACATTTTCTAGCTGGTAACATGGTGAGAACCAAAGTATAATGTATTAATTAGAAATACGAGACCTTAAAGAGAGGAAATCATATAATTCCAGCAATGTGCAGAAAGAATTCCATCTCTTCTACCTATGGCATGACTCCATGAACTGATTCTGTTCAGTCAGTCACTTTCTGGATTTCTTTCTGGATTCTTGCTTGGAACCTTGAAGAAGATGGATTAGAAGAGGTAGATGGATTAAGAGAAAATTTGGTATATCACAAGAAACAAAGCACCCCCCAACTCGTTACCATTTCTTTAAATTAAACAGCTGGCTAGATTCAGCAGTCTAATACACAAGAATCAGTAAATCTCCATGTCAGTAAAATTATAACTATCTGACAATTCCCTACTTGAAAACATCTTTTTCTTTGGGCATAATCAAAGCATTCTGTAGAAGTCATGTCTACTCCACATGCAGTGATACTCATCTTTAAATTATGTACCTTTAAAGTTGAGCAAACATTTAAAAAGACCCAAGAACTTCTCAGTGAGTGTGGCCTAAAAACCTTGGAAAATGCTGTCTCTTCTCCTGCAGTGGGCAATGAGGACCCCATGAAAGGCCCCTAAGTAAATGTTCATTACTTACTAGGCTGGACTTTTCATTCTTTCTTCTGATATATCCCTCTCAGTTTGGTAGGGAGCTGCCCTTTTACACAGCTCCTCACCATAGTCTGGAAAATTGGGATTGTTGGCAGGATTCATCAGACGAAATTATGAGCCAAGGTAGGGAATCTGCAGAAAAAATCTTAAGGTCACCTTATACATCTATTTTGGGAAGAGGTTGCCAGATTGCTTGATTGTTACAGACCTCCATGTAAGTATGGGGATGCCCTAAAAATGATGGAAGGAATAGAACATGTATTCCAAGACCAAATGATTATGAAATTAAACAAAGATAGTATGTGCACTGCCACGGTAATTGGCTGGCCACTGTTAGTGTGAAAAGTTATGTACAACAGACTGTTTCAAGAAAGACAAAGAAATCCTCATATTGATGTAAGAAAATGGCTGGAGGACGGTTCTATAAAGTAGGATCCTGTATCTTGTTTTGGCCAGAATGACTCTCTAAAATCAGCGGCTGATCCAGCTAAATTTCTACTTTGGGAAATGCCTCCAGAAGTAGACAAAGAATTTGTATGCATACTTACCCAATTGCACATGTCAGATTAATATAGCTGTGATAATATATCACATTCTATAGAGGAGACCCAAAGAAGATAAAAAGCTTACTTGCTCCAAACAGTTATTGAAATTTACAGGGAATAAGTGAAGTAGTTCAGGAACTGAGGAAACATCACTCAGCATTCCTTACAGAATAAGTTGTGAAAAGTCAGTGTTTCAAAAGACAAAGGACACTACTGGAAGCTCTAGGGGAGAATGGTCAATTAGAACAGGGTTAGAATAAAAATGTAAGATCCCTTCACCAAGCCCTCAAGGGATGGAAGACATTCTTAAGAAATTAGAAGTCCCAAGTACAGTAGGATGGTAACGGACAGAAACCTGGATTGAAAGGGCTCTTGGGAGGGGAGACTTACTACTGAATTACAACAAGAATATTTAAAGCATAGCTTCCTGAATACATCTTCCTTGCTAAATACCTGTTACCTAAATAATGCCCAGATAATGTTTTCTTCATTTTTTAAAAATATGAACGTGTTTCTAAGAACAAGCTTGAGTATTCCAGAAAATCGTGATTCCAGAGGAGATCTTAAAAGGAATAAAATACGAGAGGGATATTTGGATGATGAAAAACCCAAAGACAAGCCAAACCAAAAAATATGAGACGTTTTAGTCAAATTACTGCGTTTTATGGTTCTGTTTTGTGTGTCTAACTTTCTAATTCATATCTGTCTTTATGTTCAATATATAATTTCATATGTCCAGATGGTAATATCAAATTAACAAATGATGATTCTTAAGAGAGCTCTATCCAAGTTGCTAAAAAATAAATAAGCACACACACACACACACATAAACGAATACTCCTGGAGTTCCAAATTAGAAAAGCTGAGCTTTTAGTACTCTTTAAAACTATAATCTAAGTACTCAGACTGGTCAGTTATTAATTTTTTTAATGATAAAAGGGGCAAATGGAAATCTGAATAGAGAAATTATTGGAAGAAGAAAAGAGGTTTTGATTAAGCTACTTGACCTACTCTAACTACCAAGCCCATCTAACATTGACTGAATTCAAGGCTCTCATTAAAACTGGTTGAAGGAGCTGTGGGAGAAAGGCTAGGTGCAGTAAGATGGGGAAATCTGAATTTAGCTTAGAACTCTGTCTCCTAAGCCTGAAAATTAATAATGATAGGGACAGAGGGTATGTTAGGAAATAAAACTCGGTTTGCATAGTTTGTCCTGTAATTCTATATTTTAATTTTTAACAGCCTTCAAAGGTGGCTATTTAATAACCCAATTGCCAAATTTCACTAAGTAAATAAAAAGTTCTCAAAAGCTATGGAAAGTTTTTCCTAAATTATGAGTGAAACTAATTTAAAAAACATATATATAATATATATTCCAGAGCCTGATATTCAATATGCTTATCTGGTTGTTCACAAATTTAGAATACTATGGAAAAGAAATTTTAGCCTCTTTTGGAAGGAGTAAAATGTTTTCCTGCTTACGCTATAATTGTTTCATTTTTATTCTACACAAGTATACTCTCCAAAGGTTTGTACAGATATTAATAAAGTAAATTAGCATTATATTTATTATATCTATAATATGAAAATTGTAAACTTTTAAAAATGAAATTAAGTTAAAGAAGATAATGTATATCTGTCCTAATGTGAAATGACTAATTTTTCACATATGATGGATGAGGGATGTAGGATAAGATTTGAATGGATATGAAAATTTGTAGAGGGCTTATGAAAGTAAGTTTAATTTATTGCTGACTAAAATTTAATAAGCTTATTTAAAGTTTAAATTTGTCTTGAAGTGAAGTAACTCTATATGGTTATAAATGGTTTTAAGAGGTTATAGGAATTTAAAGGTAGTAGGAAGTTTATAAAAGCATTTTTCAAACTGAAGGAACCCAAAGTAAATGGGTGATTCTGGGGAGCCATTATTAAGTAGAAATCTATAGTTGATAATGATAACAAAATGTAACTTGATAGCTAGAAAGCTGTCAGAGGCTACCTCAATCTGTTATGATTGATGCAAACTAGGATTTGTTTGCTGAATGG
>JAQZBX010042256.1:0-22078 GCA_029593785.1 Cabassous unicinctus | reverse complement strand
AAAAAACAATGAGCAGACAACAAGCAGACAATGAGCAAAAACAACAAGCAAAAACAAGCAAACAGATGAGGGAGCCATCTCGGGGGGTGGGGGGCGACTATATGTCTAATGATGGATCCTTTCTAGCACCAGGTGGACTTCACAGGACCCAGAACCTAAGTGGACCCCTGAGGGGAGTCATTTATCTCTAGACTTAGAGCACTTGTGAGATGATGTATTGGGGATCTCAAATCCAAAGTGGGTAATGTGCCCAATAATTGGGCCCTCACACCTGGTGGGGAGGGGGTATTCCCCCGGTCTACTTTCTCTAAGGCTGTCCATGCCAAAGCCTTTTCTGTGGTGGCCCCATCCTTCTGGAACTCACGGGAAGCTGGGTGGGGCTCAGCCTCCCCCACTGGTCTCCCTGCTTCTGGATTCTTCCTTTTCTGTCCATTCTCCATGCAGGAGCCAGAGTGACCTATTCAAAACACAACTCTGACCTTTACTGTTCCTCTGCTTAACTCTCTTCCATGGCTCCCCAAAGATTAGTATCTCTGAATCTTTGCATGTGCTGTTTCCTCTCCCTGACATGCCCTTCTCTTGAGTGTCATTTATGCTTGTCCTTTAAGATTGTATTCAAATGCCAACACTCATGAAGACTTGCCTGACACTCTTCCCACTCATTACCAGCTGTCATCTGCCCCTTGGTGCCACCCTGATTTTACACAGACTTCTCTGATGGCATTTCTTATATTACATTGTAATGATCTGTTTATGTGTCTGTCCCCATTGCACTTGCCATAGACTGTGAGCATATGGAAGGCAGGGACCAGGTCTTCCCAAATCCGTTTCTCCAGGGCCCAGCCAGGGCCCACCATAGAGAGGTGGGTCCCATCGTATGCAGGAAGTAAGAAAGTTGGTGCAGATGGTGAAATATGAACAAGTAAAATTACCCTCTAATATTCAAGATACTGCCCCTGAAATATAGCATATCTGGTTTTGCAGTCACCATCCTCTTTAGTAACATGCTAATGTGTAATGATCCAGGTGGCAGAGTCACGTTGCCCAGTTCACACTCACTCTAGGCCACACACTCATTGAATGGAATGGCAGGGAGAGTCAACTGTGCTTTTTAAATTAGGTCCCCTCCCGCCTCTGTTGCTAAGAATATAGTTGAATTCATACAAGTTAAATATCCATATGATTCAATTGCATTGTTGAATAAATAAAAGGACAGATGGGCAGGTGAATTTATGGGTACATGGCTGAATAACAATAGCAATAGTATAATGCTAATAATAATAGTATGTATTACATGTGCTGGGCATTACTCTAGACATGTAACATCTATTAATTCAGGGGTTCTTAACCAAAGATTTCAGGAGGTCCATGAGCTTGAAATGAAAAAAAAAATCAACTCGATTAGATGTCCAACATGATATGTGTGTTGCCTTGTCAAATACTACACCACAGTTTAATGTTCCTATCCAAGATAAATGAGAGTCTGCACATGGACATGTCTTTAAAAAATAAAATTTAACTTTCCTATATTTTTGATGTATTGGATTATTATTTTATGTGTTAAGAAAGAAGCACATATTATAGTATTATATCATACATTTTGTATTTTAGTAACTGTATTTCAGTATACATAACTGATTTCCTTTGTAATTTTATTTTATACATTTAAAAACATTATTCTTGTGGGGGCATGCTGGTGCAGGTGTGATACATTTGTAAAATAATACACAGTATAATGTGGACTTAGTATGCTTTTTATTTTGATATAGCATGTTCTGAGTGCAGTGGATAACTGCCTGCAAAAAGGTTGGTAAGGTTTTATGATGAGGTGGGAAAATTCGAATCTCTAAATGTTTCCTGAAAATGACCGTTTGAACAGATGTTGAACCGTGTTAGGTTATCAGGTATTGAAATTACGGGAAAGTTGTAAAACATAATTTTGAATAATCCTAAAATTTAATTGAAAGATGTGCCGATGTTGAGTGTCATACAGCTATCTGCTGCTACATTCTGAGAAGGGGTCCGTGGTTTTCACCTGACTGGCAAAGGGGTCCGTGGAACAAAAAAGGTTTAGAACTCCTGCATTAATTAATTAATTGAATCTGCAAACAACTCCATCAGGTTTATACTATGATCCCCATTTTACAGATGGGGAGACTGAGTTATAGTGAAAGTTAATGGAATATAGATGGATAAATAAATGGCTGGCTGGCTGGCTGGCTAGAAGGATGGATGGACGGGTGATTGGATAAATGGGTGGATAGATGGATGAGTGAATGGGTGGAACAGATGGATGGCTGGGTGGTGGATAAATAAAATAATATCTGTTCCTCTGCACCCAGCTCAAGTCCTTCCTTCTTAAGTCCAGCCTATTGCCTGGACCTCAAAAGTTAACCTCAATTCAAACTGCTTGTCTTCTGATCCACTCAGGCTGGGCTACCCACCCTTCCAGCATTCCCAATATTGGCTGCACCTCCACTGTTGGATCAGCAGCTCACCCCATTGGTCTAATAGTTTTGACTACCAACTCACATCTACTGCCTTCTCTAGCAAATTATGCTTGTAGCAAATTATGTGGCCAAAGAGGGCAATAAAATCTCCAATTCTGCATGCTTTCCAACTGAGTGGTGAGGTCTGTGTTCCCTCCCCTTGAATCTGGGTGGGCTTGTAATACTGAAGAAGTGATGCAATGCTATATGATTTTCAAGGTTAGGTCACAAAAGGCAAGACAACTTCCACCTAGCCCTCTTGGGACACTTGCTCTTGGAACCAGCCTCCATGCTGTGAGGAAGCCCAAGCCAGCCCAGGTGGAAAGACAGCATGGAAAGCCATGCGCAGGTGTTCCAGCTGACAGCCAGCATCAACTGCCAGATATGTGAGTGAATATACTCCAGATGATTCCAGCCTCCAGAGTGAGGTCACCCCCAGCTATTGAGTCTCCCCAGATGAGACCCCAGACATCACAGAGCACACATCCCCACTGTACCCTGTCCAAATTCTAGACCCACAGAGTTGGTGAGCATAATAAAATGGTTAGTTTATGCTACTAAGTCTGAGAGGGGTTTGTTTTGCAGTAATAGCAACTGGAACACAAGCCAGGCTCTGCCATGGCTACCCGACGAGGTGAGAGGGATGGTCTGAGCCCTGAGCTGCTCTGAATCCTGTGTCCCAGTAGGCATGGGGAGCAGGGCCTCTGCCAAGCCCCCCATTCCTTGACTTTTCAGGGTGAAATGAGGTTGGCTTCAAGGCGTCCTGGATTCCCTACAGACGGCGCTCACAGACCAGGCTGGGGGCCCCCTGTTGATGAGGCAGGGCCTCAGAACCAGAGCTCGACCCCAGCAAAAGCTTGTTCTAGCTCGATCTGAGCGGCCTGGTTTGCTTCCAGGTTTTGTTCTTTTTGAAACTGGTTCACTCAGTGGGTATTTAAGACAAAAACCACAGACCTTGGTCTGATTTGAGGGGAAAAAATAGTATTGGGGGTTGGGAATCAGATAGATCTAGGTTGAATCCCAGCTCTGCTACTTACCAGCTGTGTGGCCCTGTGAGTTACATCACCTTTCTGGGCCTCGTCAGTGTAGTGGGGATAAGAATAGCTCCCATCTCATGGGTCTGTTGCAAAAAGAAATGATATGAACCATGAAAACACCTTATCAGTGTCTGGCACACAGTAGGAACTTAATAAATGCCGGTTACCTTTCCTCATTTCTGAGTGGAGTGTGAATGTAACCCATCTCTCTTCTATCCACAGGGCCTAACACAGTGCCTCACATCAGTGATCAATAAATGCCTTATATGAGTAAATCCATTTATATAAGTCCTCTCAGCTCATTTCTAACCTCTATCCACATGATTATACATCTTACCGTGTAATAATAATAAACACAGGGATGAGGACACTTACTCTCTTATTTACCTGTTTTATCCTCAGCATACAGTAGGTGCTTAATCAGTGACTGCTGAAGCAATACAAGTGCCTCTCTTGTCCAGCAGAGTCCTCAGTTTAGGATCTGCGTCAGGCTCCTGACAAGGGTTTTGAGGTGAGACTGGCCACAATACAGAGCTCTCTGTCCCCTGGCTTTTGGTTTACCAGCAGCTTCTGCTTACCAGAACCCTCCGCTGCCCAGCTACTCCCCTACCTTGAGCAGCAGGTCTCGACACTTTGGCCGTCACAGCTCACATGACCTACGCACTCCCAAGGACACCTACAGATTTTGACACCTCTCAGCAATTATTGTAGGACAGTAAAACACACACAATTCTAGAGTGTATCTTAGGTCGGGTTCTCCCAAATGCAGATCCTGGGACAAGGATTTGGATGCAAGTAGTTTGTTTGGAATGAGGGGAATGAGCCAGGAAAGGGAGGGAAGCCAATAACACGTGCTGATGCTCAAGTTATTCCCATGGGCAACTGTCCAACTGAGGGGCAAGCAAGTCTTTCTCCACCAACCTCTGGCCCCCTTTGGGTGAGGGTAGTTCCTGGGGCACTGGGCCCTTTTGGGTGACTGTGGGACTATGGGGCAGGACACACCAGCGTCTGCTACAGTGTGGTATTCACAGGAGCATTTGGATCCTCATGCCAGTGGCTGTTAACAGGCATCAGTTACTCAGAGGCTGGAGGGAAGAGAGGCTGCAGGTTCTGTGAGCTCCAGGTAATTCTGTCCTTTCCTCTCCCACTTAAGAATGCAAGTGAATGAGATGTCAAAGTGGAAAGCAGTATGGCAGGTCCTCAAAAAATTAAATATAGAACTACCGTAAGACCTGCCAATTCCACTCCTAGGTACATACCCACAGAAATTGAAAGCAGGGACTCCAGTGGATACGTGTAGACCAATGTGCACAGACGCAGTATTCACAATAGCCAAAAGGTGGAAGTCACCCACGTGTCCATCCACAGATGAATGGATAAACAAAGGGTGCTACATACCCAGAGTGGAGTATTATTCAGCTGTAAGAAGGAATGAAGCTTTGAGATGTGCTGCAACATAGATAAACCTTGAAAACATGCTGAGTGAAATAAGCCAGGCACATAAGGACAAATACTGTCTGCATAAGATTTCACTTATATGAAATATCTAAAAATAGCAAAGTTGTAGAGACAGAATTAGATGAGTGATTACCAGGTGATTGGGGGAGGGTGGAAAGAGGGAACTTGATTAGTGGGTAGACGATTTGTAAATTTTTAGAAAAGAAACAAAAAAATATTTTTAAGAAAAAGTGAAAAATGAAAATTAAAAAGATTTGTAAATTTTGGAAATTCTAAAATAAAATTAGAAAAAAGGAAGAAAAAAAAGAATGCAAATGAATGTGGGCAACTTATAGGGATAACTTTGAATCCACTTAAAGTGACCATATTTAAAGTAAATCATTTTTAAAGCCAATCATTTGGAGATTCTAGGACTTTAACTGTTATGAGGTTGGAAAACAATGTCCCACAAGACAGAGATAAAGATGACCCCAAAGTGCCCTCTGACCTCACAGGCAGAAGCCCTTAGATGCAAGCTGCTCTCAGTGGGCTGTATGCTCCAGCCCCTCTGGTCTCTCTGAAAGTCCAAAGCCCCCCCGATGATGAGAACAAGGGGATCTTCCAGGAACCCCCAGACTGAGGTTGGCTGGGAAGCCCAGAGCTTTCTGCTGCTGTGCCCTCCAGAAACTGGGTCTCCTCCAATCTGCTCCCCCACTGAGCCTCCTGCATATTTCCAGACTTTTCCTGAAACTATTTCAGGAAGGACCAGCTCTGAATGGTAGAATTGGGATAGAACAGTGATAATAACGAAGATGATGATGTTGATAAAATAATAATCTCCTTGAATCCTTTTTAGAGCAAGAGAGAATATAGGCGAAATAAGGTCTAATATTTATTTAGCACGTTACAACCTACCAAATGCTGTTCCAGAGAATAATAATTTATTGACGACTACCAAGCAACAGGCTCTGGGGCCACAGCAGCGAACAAGACAGACATGGTCCCTGTCCTTGTGGAGCCCACATTCTAGTAAAAACAAAACAAAATAAACAAGAAACAAGTGATTACAACAAAGTATGATGATAAGAAGTAGTGGTTAATGAGCTCTTGGTGAATGCCAAACACTGAGCTAAGTTCTTTGTGTGAATTGCCTCAATCAGTCCTATGACAATACTTTGAAGTGACTGTTTTGGTCCTCCATATACAGATGAAGAAACTGAGGCACAGCATGTATAAGCAGTATGCCTAAGGCCACACAGATGGCAAAGGGGACATCTGGGAATTGTGAAGCCAGGATTTTCTGATTCCAAAACCCATGTGTTTAACCAGGCTAGCTCACTCCTCTGTTCTCTGCACCTCAGTTTCTCCATCCATAAAATGGGAGTCAATAATATACCTCCCCATGGTATAGTTATGAGGATTAAGCAGGATGGTGGGTGGGAACTCTGTAAGTGACCACGTGTGAGCTGATGGTTTTCTTGTTCTGGCTAAAGCTCTGGCCTCCAGGCCCTGCCCCTTGGCCCTCATGGCCACCATGCACGGCCTGGACCGCAGCCATCTGGCAGGGCTCGTTTCAGCCAGAAACCACGGGCAGCCCTCACCAGCTCTCTACCGGCAACACGGCTCCATGGCGCCTGCGCTGATTTAATTATAGATTAATCAGGAGGCCCAGGTGGGAGCGCTCCTCTTTTCTCTGGCAAACTAGAACATGACCCCTATGTGTGCACACAAGAATGAGAGACAGAAGTGAGCTCCCTCGGGCTCCCGGGCGCAGGGCATGGCTGAACTAAGTCAGGACCCCCGAGCGCGGAGCCCGCAGTCCTTCCAGCTTCCATCTGGCCATCTCCCAGCGTGACTTCCCACCACCAGGCCTCGGACTTTGCTGTTCTTCAGACTCCAAATGGCCTTCCTTCCCCCTTGTATCTTTTCACAGCCACTTTCTTTTTGCAGCTACTTTTTTAAGTTTCGGTTTATTTTATTTATTTATTTATTTTAACTTCTATCTTATTATTATTATTATTTTTTTAAAGGTACCCAACCTCATACATGTGAAGCAGGCGCTCAACTACTGCGCTACGCCACTCCCCTAAGGTTTGGTTTAAATGCTGCCTTCTGCAGGAAGCCTTCCCTGATGCCCCAGCCGGAAGGATGTCCCCTCTTCTGAACTTCCACAGCAGTTGATCCTGCCTTCCCTGAAGGCCCTTTCACTTCCTACCCTGGGCTCACCTCCCTCAGGGGATGAGAGTGCCTTGAAGACAGGGCACCATGCCCCCAGCATCCTGCATGGGGTTGGCATCAGTAAATGGGTGGAATGAATGGCTGAGGGAATGAATGAGTGGAGTGTTCCCATGGGCCAGGAGAACCCAGAGCCGAGAACCCACTCCCCTTCCTGAGGCCCAGGCTCCCTGCACCCCCCTCTGGCCCCCAGGAGGCTGCAGGCTTCCCTGGGCTTCGCCCGCCTCCTGCGGGGACTCGTTTCCTGAGGCTCATTCTAGGGGAGCAAGGCTCCCCAGGCAGGCTCGGGCCGCAGAGAAAGCCCCCCCACGCTGCTCCCCTGCCCAGGGCAGACCATGCACCCTCCTGCTGCTTATTTCTCTCCCATGACTAGAACTTCAGTGGCCCACCACGTGGGAATAACTGTAATGGTAAGTGGACAGGCACCCTCTGAGTGGTGGGACAGTAGCCATTACTGTCCCCTTTTGCAGATGAATAAACTGATAGGTGAAGCGACTTCACCAGCAGTGGCAGAGAAGGCTGTAAACCCAGTCTGGCTCCAGAGCCTCGGCCCAGCGCTAGCCTCAGCGCCTCTCTTACGCGACCCCACCTGTCTGGCTCCAGCCTGGGCCCTTGCCCTCGGGCTCTGGGCGCCCTTGCCGCGGGGGTGGGGGTGGGGGATCAGTGGACCCGGGCTGCTCCCCACAGCCGCCTGGCATCCTCTGGGCGGCATGAATGAACCGGCTCATGAATATGCAGGCAGGCCCAGCATGCTGAGCGCTCTGGGCTAAATCTGATCACAATGCGGGATCAATTAAGTGGCAGGATAAATGCATTAAAAATAACGGTCGGAGGAACATGCTGTTCAGGGAGGGGTCTGGGGAGGAAGAGAGAGGAGCAGTGGGGGAGGCTCCACTAGGCACTGCCGGCCGCTCCCAAACAGCCCCGAATGAAGTTCCCTTCCATGGGGGAAGATGCCCCCTCCCCATCTCCACCCTCTCCAGTTCCTATGGAAACGTGGAGAGAGTTTAGGAGGGAAAATGCTGCTGATGAGAGATATTGGGAGGGGCTAAGGATGGCCGGGCCGAGGCTGGGAGCAGGTGTCAATGGGGTCTCTTTCCTGGCCCAGCCTGGCACCCCTAGGTCCTGGCAGCACCCAGAGGGAGGGGCGTGGGGAGAGCACCGCATTTGGCAGGCCCCAGGGTGAAACACTAGCAGTGTCCTTGGATAGTAACGACAATGATGACAGCCACTAAATACCCACAGAGCATTTACTAGGGGCCCCACAGCCGCCTTCCCAGTAACCCTGTCATCTCTAGTTTACAGATGGGCATATTGACGGTCAGGGTGTGAAACGACTTGCCCAAGGTCACTCAGCTGGGGCTGCCCCCAACAGCCCGACTCCGGGTGTGTCTCTCTCTACGCATCTGCCTCTGTCACCCTCCACTATATTAGCATCTACTTCACAGGATAAATCTTGTTCATTCACTCAGCAAATATCTGTTGAGCAGCTACCATGTAACAGCCACTGTTCCTAGGCACTGGGGATATGGCCCCTGCCTTCAGGGACAGCACGATTATCAGTCCAGGGAGTGCGTTCCAGGATCTAGGCCAGAGAAAGACAAATTTCGGGAAGCCAAGGATGGGCCTGCGGGCTTCCCCGGAGCTCAGGTGCCCCAGGCCTGCTTTGAGTTTGGCAGAATGTTCTCGCAAACCCAGCTCTGCCACCTGCTGGCTAGGAGGCTGTGAGGCCCTGGGCCAGTTCACCTCTGCACCTCGCTTTCTCCATCTGTAAAATGGGGGTGATAATGGCACCTACCTTTTGTGTCTGTTAGTGATGTGCTACATGTGAACACTTCGGACGGTGCCAGGCACGAATTGAGTGCACTTCAGTGAGAGCTACTGAGATTTTGATGATTAGAGCATTCAGGCAAGAGCCCTGCTGCCCCCTAGCTGACGCGGCCAGGGGCGTGTGTCTGTTCTTTCTCCAAGCTCCTCTGACTTCAACCCCCCGGGTAAAGGGGGATGCCCCCAGACTTGCAGGCTATTGCCCATCCTGCCTCCCACAGTTAAGCCCGGGCACGGGTGGGTATTTGTGAGGGAAGCAAACCATTGCCCACCCACCTCTCCTCCCATCCACCAGCTTAGCACTGAGTGGGGAAAGGAAAGAGAGGAGGAAAGAGGCTTCGGAAAGGCGAAACCCTCCCGAATCAAGTGACAAATGGAACCTGGTTGGGAGAGGGGTGCTGAGCACAGTGGCCCTCCTCGTGGACTCACTCCCTGGCAGCTGCCCGTGGAGCCTGAAGCCAGTCGCCTGAGCCTCCACACTCTCTGTGTTTCCATGGGGCAGCCCCAACGTTTTACCGCATTGCACAGCGTGGGTTAGCTCAATTGGGTTCTGGAGGGGATTAGTAAACATAGGAACTCAATGAGGAGCAAGAGTTAAAAGAAACAGAAATGCAGAAACCTCATCCTCCAGCTGGTGCCCAGGTCTGCTTGGCTTCCTTCGTTGGCGGACACCCCTACACACACTTTTTAGAGTCGGGGTTGTCCTGGAGCGCTGCCTGCTCAAGGTGCTGAGCTTTGAGATCAGGAGTGTGAGGGCACCTGGACAACTGCCAAAGCTGTATAACCCAGTGGGATGACTTGGAGCCGCCTGAAGACTAGTTCTCCTGGCTTGAGAGGCTGACGCAGCCTCTTCTGAGCTGACCGCTGGGAGGGTCAAATGACATGTAGACCCTTATACTGGTCAATCAAGAAGCCTGGATGGCTTGGCCTTCTCACTTGGCAACTGTCCCTCTTCCCTCTCCGTCTGTCTGTCTCTCTGTCTGTCCATCTCTGCCTTATTCTAAGCTTGCCTTTTGCTCAGATGAATCTTTCCTTTCCCAAGTCTGAATGAAGCAAGACCCCAGAGAGCAGAGCAGAGGAGTGAAGGGACAGAGAGGCACAGGCCCGGAGCCAGCCTGGCTGCCACCTCTGGGAGGCTTGAGGCAGTCCTGCCCCTCTCTGGGCTCTTTCTTCCCCGTTGTCCAATGCTGGCCCACGGCCCTTCCTTCTCCAAGCACATCAGTTATGCGGTGTCACCTCCATTCCAAGTTGGCCACTTGGAATAGTTGGGGCTACCCTTCGCCCCCTGTGTGCTCCTCTCAGGCTTCTAGCCAGGCCTCACTCTGCCCTTCAAGGCCAGTGGCTCATACCTGCTCTGCAGTCTCCAAACACCAACTGCCCAGCAATATCCTGGCTACATCTTTCCTCTCCTGAGAACAATGAAGACTTTGGTAATAGGGTCACATCAGTTCACCAGCTGTTCATGGTCTCAGGCAAGAGGATCTGGAGGCCCAGAGAAGGTGCACAACCTGTCCAGATGATCAGGAAGTGGGCCAGGGAGAGTCGGCAGCAACTGGCTTGTGCGCTCATGGCTGCTTTGAGCCTAGTTTGGAGCCAGGCTTCCAGGGAGGAGCCAGAAGCACAGATGAGACTTTCTGGGCAAAGGCCCAATTCAAGGCCAGGCCATTCCCTAAGCAATCAATCTGTAGAATAGGAGACTCAGCACAAGCTTCCTGCCTGATTCTATATCGTAGGTCCTTCCCTTAAGGGGAGCTTGGCTGAGCTGCCATGCCTTCTCGGTGTTTAGGCTTACAGTCAGAAGTGATGAGGTATCGACAACAGAAAGACCATTGACCTAGAAATTCCACTTCTGTACAGCCTGAGAATGTGTGTGGACAAGAAGCAAAGATGCTTCTCCAAGATTGCCCAACAGAGAGCTCTTTATACATGAGCAAAATCAGAACTCTATGGTACAATAGGAGATTGGTTATACCAAGGCACATACATTCAATGAAATATTACGTAGCTGATAAAAGGGATGTTGTGAATGAAAATGTATTAACATGAACAAATGGTCAACGTTTTCCAGAACAGCATGTCCACTGTAATCCCACTGTATGTGAGAGCTGGAGGAACTTACATTTTTTCCCCCTTTCTTTTCCTTAACTGTATTTCCTAATTTTTATCACATAAATATTACATGTTCTTTGGAGAGAGAATAGTATTATAATTTTGCATTTATTACTTTTAAAAAGTGTAAACCCTTTGATCAGCAATTCCAATTCCAGGAAGATGTCCTAAGGAAATAATTAAGAATGAGCACAAAGATTTAACTTGGAGAATAAACGATGCATTGTTTCTTAGAGGGGAAAAACAGACACAAGTTAAAATTTTCAGCAAGAGGGATTGGTTGAAAAAAGTGTGGGGTGGTCAGATGCAGGATGCTATGCAGCCACTAAAAATTGCTTTGCAGAAATGCAATGGTTAACAAGGAAAAATGTTTGTGAGTATATGATTGAAAGAAAAAAAACAGGTTTCAGAACAGAATGTACAGAATCAGCCCCTATTTCTATACGTGTGCTTTGTCCAAAGTCTGAAAGGATGTATGTTTAGATAGTAATGATTGTTTCATTTAGAGGGTTCGATTACAGGTGACCTTAATTTTCTTCTTTATACTTTCTTGATTATTTTACAGTAAAAATATAATATTACATAATTTAAAAATGTTTTGAGAAGGAAAATAAATAACCTATGCCAAGAGGTCAGGCAGTGAGAAGGAGGCAGTGAGAGGTGGGAGCTGGACCCCATACTCCTTCCAGGGTGGGGGAGGGGCAAAGCACCTGGGGAGAGGGTTGGGATTGGGGGACAGCCAGCTCTGCGCTGACGTGAGACTCCTTGCGCCTGCGCCAGCTAAGGAAGCACCCCCCTTCCTCTCCCCGCAGGCCCGCTCTGCCATTCACCCTCTGGAATTAGCTTGCAGAGTCCATTTTAGGAAGCCCGTGGGCGTCTGGGAAGCAGCTTGTGAGCAGAGCTGGATGCTGGCTGAGAGTTTTGGAGAGTGAGTGCCCAGAGGAAGGCAACGCAGAAAATAAGGGGAAGCCAGCACCTTTTTCCTATTTTACTTTTTGGTTTGACTTTTCAAAAACAGTTCAGAAAATCCTTGCTTTGGTCCCACTGCTTCCTCCTCTGAGCCTCCATAGAAGGGCGAAGTCTAAGCTTGTGAAGCCAGGCACTGGGTTCCAGTCTCAACTCTTTCACTAACTCACTGTGTGACTGAACCAGCTGCTCACTCTCTCTGGGCCTCAGTGTTCGAATCTGTCAAACAGGACTGAATGGCCTCCAAGTTCTCTTCCTGGTTTGAAGCTCCATGCTTTTGGGATTCTGTCTCAAGAGCGAGGCAGCGGACCACACTTCTCCAGGGCTTCTCTCTACAGCGCCAAGATTCTCAGATTCTTGAGGTCTTTGAGAGTCTAAAATTTTCTGGCAAGAGCCTCTGGTTCTTGCAGTTAGTGGATCTAGAATGCAATTGTATTAAATTGCTAAGATTCTAGCCCAGGTTCTCAGAGTACCAAAGATTCTAACTGGGGATGGCCCCTAGGCTGAGCCCTGCCTTTGCCAGGGGGCTGGGGAACCATTTCCACCAGCCTGGACACTGAGGCCCTCAGGGAGGTGGCACCTGAAGGGGGTGCTCCTGGGCCTCTGCAAGTGAGACACAGAGGTTCAGACCCCAGGGGGCCTCCTCGGGTGGACGGTCATGGAAATGATAGCTCACAAATACTGTCCGCTCACCACGTGCCAGGCTTTAATGATTGAATGGTCATCTGTCAGCTGAGCCCCTGCCCTGAGCCAGCAGCGACCGTCTTTGTTTACTGAACACCTCCTGTGTGCCCAGCCTAGGGACTGCAGAGGTTATTGCAGCGAGTTCTCACTACTACCCTAAGGGCTGGCGTTCGTGCCTGTGTGCGTATGGGTGTCTGTGTGGCCCAGGGAGGGTGTGACTCTGTGTGGGTGTCTCTGTGCACGAGCCTGATGTGGGTGCTGGGTGTGTCTGCCCTGGAGCGTGAGACACAGACTGAGTGTGCTCTCTGTCAAGCCTGGGAGAGGGAGAGTCTTGGCGCGTGCTCCCTTCCGCCTTTCTCCTGGGATTGCAGCCAAGGGCTGGGTACAGGCCTTCAGAGTTCCACGCCCTTGGGCCCCTGAAAAGCTGTCTTGCCCTCTGGGTGTCCTGCATTTTGCTGAGTTGAGTCTGGGACTTGGCTTTGGTTTCCTGTGAGCCTCCAGCTCCCACGCCTTTCTCTTTCTCTGGCTCCCACACCCACTGGTGGCTGTTATCCTCAGCCCAGGACCATTGTGGGAGCCTCTTGGGCCAGATTCAGGTTCACATTAGCCTTGGCCTTGACCCATGGATGACAGGTTGAAGCCCCTACAAAATGGTAGCTGGGATCCAGGGTCCCTGGTCCTCAGCCCAGCTGTGTGTTCTCAAACAACTCTCCTTCAACCTCTGGACTGCTAAAGCATGTGTCTGTCTCAGGGGGCTGGTATGGGGAGAGAGTCCCTGAAAAAAGGATATTATTTGTGGTCATAGAACTGAAAGAAGCCTTCACGGTCACTTACCGAAGCAAATCTTCTGGTGGATGTTTACGTTAGCACTCACTGAGTTGTCTAGGTTTTACTTGCATACCTCTGGGAACAGAGAACTCACTACCTACAAAGAGGCCATTTCATTCTGGGCAGCTTTGCCTATAAGAAAGTTCTACCTCAAACTGAGGTTTTAAATCTGTCTCTCAGTGACTTCACCCCACTGGTCTCAGCCCTGCCCTCTGGAGCCCACAAGGCTCGACTTGAATCTTTCTTTTTCATTTTTTTGTTTTTCATTTATTTTAATTTCTTATTTTTTTAATTTATTTATTTTAAACAATTTATTGAAGTATATCATTCCTACATGAACATACATAAACTATAAGTGTTCAGTAAACACCGTGAATTTAGAAAACAAACATGCATAACATCATACAGGGCTCCCACACATCACCCCCCAAACACCCTGCATTGTTGTGAAACATTTGTTAACAAATCATGAAAGAGAGGGAAGCGGGTGTGGCTCAGTGGATAGAGCCCCCGTTTACCATATGGGAGGCCCGGGTTCGCATCCCGAGGCCTCCTTGTGAGGGCACGCCGGCCTGAGCTGTGCGGTGGGCTGATGCGGCAACCTCACGGCAGGAAGCGGGTGTGGCGCAATGGATAGAGCTCCCGTTTACCATATGAGAGGCCCCGGGTTTGCTTCCAGGCGCGGCGCTGTGGGCTGATGCAGCAAGACCTCACAGCAAGGGGGAGATAAGCAGACACAGAGAAGACACGCAGCGAATGGACACAGCAGCACAAGCAGCAAGGGGGGGATAAATAAAATAAATAAATCTTTAAAAAAAAAAAATCATGAAAGAGCATTGTCAAAGTATTATTACTAACTATGGTCTGTATCTTCCTCCCCTACACATTTTTAAAAGGATTTATTTACTTTTATCCATTTTTACCCCCCACCCCCATTTTTGCTGTTTCTGTGTCTAATCGCTGGGATTTGATCCTCAGAATCTCCCATGTGGGTGGGAGGCATCTACCGCCTGCGCCACCTTAGTTCCTGGTTTTTTGGTGCATCTCGTCTTGACTCTCCCTTGTGTCACTCTCCTGTTATGTCATCATCTTGCTGCGTGGCTCGCAGGGCCTGAAGGCGTACCTGCTCGCAGGGCCTGGTGGCTCACCCGTTCACGGGGCCTGACGGCTCACCCGTTCACGGGGCCTGGCAGCGTACCCATGCACGGGGCCGGGCGGCACACCTGAGCACAGGGCCTCGTGGCCCATGTGCCTTTTATATTTTTCTTTTTTTTATTTTTATCAGGAGGTCCTGGGGATCAAACCCAGGTCCCACCATATGGAAGATGGACTCCCAACCACCCAAGCCACATCTGTCCCCCTGCTATATCTCTTAAGGTTGACCAAAGTTACAGTTTTTTCCCATACAGGATGGTCATATAATAAACCAGGCTTATCACCAGCATTCTAAATACCAGACCTAGGGAGAAAAACTAGGTCTGGGGACCATGCATGGTTTCTAATATAGCGAATGCTTAGCCTACCCTGATTATCACAAAATCAGGACAGTGAGAATATTTGCATTGAATCTTTCTTGATGAGGTGGGGTGGAGGCATTAAAACAAAGTCTGGGGAAGCAGATGTGGCTCAAGTGATTGGGCTCTCGTCTACCATATTGGTGGTCCAGGGTTCAATTCCCGGGGCCTCCTGGTGAAGGCAAGTTGGCCTGCACGGTGAGCTGGCTCACGTGGAGAGCTGGCACAGCAAGATGATGCAACAAAAAGAGTTGCAGAAGAGAGACAATAAGAGACACAGCAGACCAGGGAGCCGAGGTGGCACAAGGGATTGAGCACTTCTCTCCCACTCCAGAAGGTCCCAGGATTGGTTCCTGGAGCCACCTAAAAAGAAGACAAGCAGACAAGAAGAACGCACAGCAAATGGACACAGAGAGCAGACAATGGGGTGGGGATGGGGGGATAGAAATAAGTAAATAAGTCTTTAAAAAAAAAAAAGTCTGTGGGAACCCTCAGGCTGAAGCGCTGTTTCTGAGGCCAGATGAAGGGATGGGAACCCTCAAAGATGCACCAAGCAGAAGAGACACAGGGAAGAAAGGTAAGTCTGTTCTGCTGGGGCCCCCTTCCATGGCTGGGGAGATGGGAGACTACCGCCCCACGCCCAGTCTAGCCAGGTGAGGGATGCTGGTGAGGTGGCTAGTGCCTCTGGGTGGCAGGGAAGCTTGGGGATGGCTGCCCTGGCCGGACCTGGGCCAGGGCCTGGGGGCAATGCTGGGCTCTGGGAGATCTGGGAATCACCGCCCTGGGGAGGGGTTATGGCTCCCCGCAGGGATGAAAGATGATGTGTGCTAAGAGCTTGGCACCAGGAGGGAACTTGACCAGAACTACTTTTAGGATATTATTCCCCCATCCACCCACGCGTTCACTTATTCTCCTCCTCTGGTCCAGGCCCAGGGCTGAGGGCTGGTGACCTGGAAGCAGGCACAGTCCTCCCTCTGTTCCACCCATGCCCCAGGAGGACTTGGAAGGTGTGGGGAGGCATGCTTGACTCTGGGTGTCTTGTCATTATGCAGCACGTGCCCCTACACAGAGCACCCGGCTTCACACGCATCACAGAGAAGGGCTGCAGGACTCTCTGGCTCACTCCCCTGCTCCTGGAGATGGGTCTCCTCTCCTCAGGGGCTGGGCACAGTGGATTGACAGGGGCCTGAGAAGTGGACCCAATATCCTTACTTTATAGAGGAGAAAACTGAGCCCCAGAAAGGCTAACGTACTTTTCCAAGGAGTTACAGCAGGGTCAAGACCCCTGACGTGCTTGCAGAGCCGCATCCCAGTGAAGAGCACCCGCGAGGTTTTCAGGCCCTACACGCAGCTCTTCCGCTTGGGGCAGGTAAGATGAGGCTGCAGGGACACCTGTCCTGCTGAGCAGCCTTGTGCCTGTAGAGCCCACACTCTGGGCTAGAGGGGACTGGTGGCAGCAGCAGGGCCTGGACACAGGCCAGCCTGGACTCCAGCCTTGGCACCAACACGCCATGTGACTTGCAATAGTCTTCCCCCTTTCTGGGCCTCTAAGATGATAGTCCTTGAATTGGAAAAGGAAAGACAAAAGTGCCTGGCCGAGGCTACTGCGGCACTGTATTGGGAAGGAAAGGGTGTCCTGACCAACAGTCACGTCTCTCCTGGGTGAGTGGCTGGAAGTGGCAGGCATGAGCTGGGGTGCAGCAGGGCCCTCCTAGCATGGGTACCCCTGAGCCCACGAGGCTGAAAGCCTCCTCGAGTACCCCCGTGGGTTCCACCTTGCCGCCCAGAAGGTGTGGAACTCGAGCCCCCTTTGAGGTGCACCCAGGGCACCAGGCACTGAGGCCCAGCCCTGCGCCTAGGGACCACTGCCCTGTGCTGGCTTGGTGAGCGCTTGGGCCCATCTTTTCAGTGGAACGCCCTGCCTGACAGCTCCTCTCCACCTCTCCCCTAATCTATTCTGACAGATGTCAGCTTGGGTGAGTTGTGGGCAAAGTAAGAGGAAAGAGTCTCTGAGTGAGGGCATGGAGAACTCTACTGCGAGGGAACTGCATGAACTAGGCCTCTCCCTCTGCCTGCCTGGTTCTTGGCCGAGCCCTGGATAGATGCGCACCAGACACTTTCCCATTCCATGCTTCCTTTGCTCCTCACTGTTATGCCCATTTCACAGATGAGGAAACTGGATCTCAGAGAGGTTCAGCGACTTCCCCAATCTTATTACACAGCTTGGCCACCAGCAGGGTGGGGCCACCAGACCTGTGCCTCAGAAAGACCTCAAATCTAGTCCCAGCAGCTTCTCCAATGAGTTACTGTGGGACTTGGAGCCATTATATCGCCTATCTTAGTCTCAATTTCCTGTCCTGCAAAATGGGCTACTAAGCTTCCCTTTGCTTTCTTGGGCATCCCCACACAATCCCCACACCTGCCCCAGCTCCGGCTGTGGTCTCACGTTTGGGGCACACTCAGGAATGAATGGGTGAGGGCAGTGCAGGGTTTGGATCCTAACAACATCCAGCCTCGAGTCCAGATAGGTCAATTCGCCTGCCAGGGGATGACAGGCACCCATGGATTAGAACATTTTCCTCCACCAAGGAAGACTGGAGTATAGTGCAAAAGTTGCAATCCACTGGCTTGAAAATGTGTTTCTGGTTGGCTTATATAGTGTTTTTGGAAAAATCTGAATTTGTTGCCAACATTTAAAAATAGAGAAGTTTCACATAAAAATCCAGATTTCCAGCTTCTCCTGAAAAACTAGAAGCTCCGACAAGTCTGGACTTGAATTGGCTGCCCAGGGCTCGAGCTGGGGAGCAGAGGTGTGCAGGCTCATAGTCTCATCTGAGTTTGCCTCCCCCTAGTGCAAGGGTTCAGACCTTGGGCTCTGCAGTCAGGTAGCCCTGGGTTCGTCCCAGTGCATGGCTTAATTGCAGTATGATCACCAGTAAGTTCCCTAATGTCTCTGGGCCTATTTCCTCACTGATCAAATGGGGATTCCCACAGTACCTACTTCCTAGGGATGGTGCAAAGCTTCAAAGAGCGAATGTACATAGCTTTAAATCTCCTGCCTGGCACATCGCGAGCACTCAGTAAATGCCATCCATGGTTGTCGCTCCCTCCCTCCTCCGCAGACCAGGCTGAGAAGTCAGGAGCACAGCAACAGCAGCACGCAAGCCCCCCAACCCTCTCGCCGGCTCTGGCCCAGCCCTGGAGTCCTCCCTTGACTGAATAAACAACCGCATAGCTGCAGTAATCCTGTCTGGGTAACGTAGCCCAAAACAGATCAATAGTCACTAAGCGGCCCAATGCCATCGCAGAGGCCCATGTCACAGTCCAGGCTGCTGGCCAGTGAGTTCAGGCTCTTCTTCCCTTTGGGCAGGAAACAGCTCACCATGTGACCTTGGATGAACTCTCTTCCCTTCTGGGATCTCAGTTTCCCCATCTACAGGATGGACTGTGGTCTCTACGGCCTCTCTCAGCTCTGCCATCTTAGAGGAGTTCTGCAATGAAGTTGGCAGCCAATGAAGGCCAACACCTCCCAATTACAGAGCTAATTAGTCAGGATTCTTTTGGCTGTAGTGGAGAAATCTGTCTCAAAGGGACTTAAATAAAAAGGATTGTATTGGCTCAAATGGAAGAAGCCCAGGGACTGTGGGCTGCAGGCAGAGCTGGATCCAGAGGACTCCAGTAACGTTGTCAGCTCTCTCTTGCTCTCATCTCTCAGATTCCACGTTGGCCTCATCTTCATCTCTGGAATAAGGGCTTCTTCCCTGTGATGTTAGATCCAACTGAGAGTCTTCTGGTACCGAAAGCAAGCAGAATCCTTCTTGACTAGGACTACCAGAAGCACCTGGGGGAGATGCCAATTGGCCTAGCTGACATTGCATGTCTATCCCTGTGGCTAGAAGGCTAGAGGTGTTGTGATAGACAGTCCTACCATTGGCGACATGGAGTAGAAAAAGTCTCCCTCAAAGCGAAGGAGGCCCGATTCAAGAGAGGTGACTGGAAATGGGCTGGGAAATCTAAAATTGTAGCTACCACTGGCTACTCTAAGAGCTTTTAGTGCCGAGGCAGAGTCTTCTAGGCAAAGAAAGAGAAGTCTTCCAATCAATAAAACATTTATGTGCTTAACACCATGCTTGGAGCATGGAGGATACCGAGTCAGAGAAAATGGTTCCAGCCCCTGTAACAGGAAAAGCACTGCACACCACCAGCTGTGCTAGCAAGAGCCCGCTGTGTGTGTGGTTCTGGCTGTATGTGCTGGAAGGAAGTCAGGATGGCTGCAGAGAAGCCCCTGGTGGCTGAGGAAAGGAAAGGCTGGAAGTGTGAGGTGGAGTGTTAGGACTTAACATTTGGAAGGAAAAATCTAGAACAGATGTGAGGCATGAAAGGTAGGAGTGGGGATGGATTAACTGGGGATGAGAACATGGCTTTGACTGTGGCAAAATACAAAATAAGAAAGAATGACACTGGGAAAAACTAGAACAAAAAAGGTTAATATATATCATATTGGGACAGGAATGGACTTTTAAGCACTAAAGCAATGGAAAAAAAACAAATAAAAAAGAAAAAGCTTGACCTATTTGACACATAGAAAAGGTAAAACAATGGAGAAGCTTTAGCTCAGTGGTTGAGCACTTGATTTGCACATACAAAGTCCCGGGTTCAATCCCCGGTACCTGAAAAAGACAAAAAAAAAAAAGGTAAAACATACATTTCAAAACATCACAAAATTAAAAGGTTAATGCTAAACTGGGGAAAATATTTCTAATATTAAGATATTGATAAGATAAGTACATACTGGGAAATAAAATTCACAAATACCCCAATAGAAAAACGGGCAGAAGACATAACTAGACAATTTCCAAAAGTGAAAGGAAAACGAATGGTGTAGACATTCATTGTTGTACCAGAGACCTCCCCTAGTTACCCACATCCCTATCCTGCTCGATTTTCTCCCCAAGGCATTTATCACAACTAACATATTCTATAATCTACTCATTTTGTTTGGCTCCCCCCACTAGAATAGAAGCTCCACGGGGGCAGGGACGTGGTGCCTGGCACTAAGTATTGCTTGAATGAAGGAACAGAGCTGGCACCTGCCTCCCTGGAACTTCTCCCACTGGTCCTAACTCTGCACTCAGAAGTCAGGCAGATATATGCATATATATTTATATATCATTTTACAAATATTGGTGTGTATTGTGAAAAATTTGATTTTCACCCCCCCAAAAAAAAAAAGGCAGAGACCTCCTCTTTCGCAAAGCTCTCCTAGCTTCTCTACTCTTGGGTGAAGGTCTCAAATTTTTCTCCAACTGCTTCCCATATGATGGTTCCTTCTCCTCAAGATACAATCCTATCTATCAGTATCCTCTGAGAAGTGGAGAACACAGAATTGAGCAGGTAAAACCTTCTGGAGGTGGACAGAGACAATGGAGAACTTTGGGGAAAGCAGCAGCAAGCCAAAGGTCCAAGGAAGAGGAAGCTGTTGGGCTTCTCTTGTAGAGGCCATCTGACATTGGACAGCTCACTGAGAAGCTCCCTGCTTCTCCTACCTTCTCCCCCCCCAGTTTAATAAACAGCATGGTAACACTTAGGATCCCCGTTTTCCAGAGAAATCTAGCAAGTCTATGCAGGTGAGCACCAGATCCAGGATACATGACAGTGAATTGGTAAAATGGGTTCCGTGACAGGAGGCCTGGCAGATGGCCAGGGGCTAGATGCCAGACTAAAGACTATGCACCCTCCCCGTGCACTGGGCAGCTGACACTATTTCTGGCTCTCATCCCACATTTCAGCAAGGAGGCCAGTCCATAGCAGGAGCCCAGGGTTGGGGGGAAAATGAGCCAGCCCTTGAGACCTTGGATAGCTGGGTTAGAAAGGTCTAATGGAAACGAAGTCTGGGGCCAGACACTGTGAACTGAGGTAAGGAAGTGTAAAGAGGCTTCTGCAGAAACACAGGACCACACAGCCCCCCAGGATCGTCAGCTGGTTCAGGTGAGTAGCCCCATTCTGCTCTGCTTTAAATCTGGCGGATGTGACTCAGTGTTGGTTTTGCCCACTGCATTCCCTCTGCATTTTCAGCCTGTTTCAGCAGGGGACGGCATCTCAGTCAAGCCAAACTCTGATTAGCTGGAGGGACCAACATGTCACAGCGCCCTGGGAATATTAAATATTTACAAGGGGATGACGTTGGGAAAATTACCGATGGTAAGAGGCAATCAACGATGGGGAATTCCTCCATGGCTCAAGTGGTGAGAAACTAGATGGAGTGAGACCCAGAGCAGCCAGGGTTTGTCATGGGGGCAGCAGAAAGGGTTGGAAAGTCACTACCTCTGCTGATTTTGCTAATAGGATAAACCAGCCTTGCAAGTAAGAGCCAGACCCCAGAAGGCTTCCATGAGGGGATTTAAAAATCAGGCCAGGTCCTGCCAATAGCTTCACTTTTAGATGTTTGAGAACTGGAAGGTTGCTTAGAGATCAGCAATGCCACTGGTTCTGTTTGGAAGGCTTCTGCCTTCCAAAAATACTGCCAAGTATTAAGTAATAATTAATTTGTTGCCACATTTTTTATTCATCAAAGACACATAGAGGACTGTCAGCTGGGACAAGCAGAAGATCTAGAGTTGATGTCACTCCAGCCCCAAACAAAAGATCTAATGTTTTTTGTCAGCCGAACCATATTATCCTGTGTAAATAGCTTCCTTTTTGACAAAATGTGAAAAACAGTACAAGGATCCACTTTTAAATACCTGGAGGAGCCTGGGGAATCTCTATCAGAAAACCCGAATCCAAGCAAATGATCTTATTTTCCACATAAGGAGACTGAGGCCAGAGAGCAGAAGTAGCTTGTCCATGGTCACACAGCTGGCTGTCAACAAGGCCAAGGTTAGATCTGGGGGAGCAGGGTGAAGGCTGCCCTGGATATGCAAGGGCAAGTGTAAACCACGGCAGTGGGATG
>JAQZBX010042255.1:0-22073 GCA_029593785.1 Cabassous unicinctus | reverse complement strand
GGACTGTGACTATTCTAGGGGACAACTGAAAAGGCCTGGCAGCTGAGGGAGCCCGACCTGTACGAAGCGCCTTAAAGAGAACAGTGTCAGAGCGAGCACAGCAAGCAGGATGAGACAAGATGACACGGCAAGACAAAAACCATAGACACTGGAAATAAAAGGAAGAAAGGAGCTGTTTTAAAACACTGCAGGTCAAAGAGGAAAGGAAGGGATCCGCTAATTAAAGTGGATCAATGTGCTTTCCCAGAAATAACAGAAACTTTAGTGAGACACTGCCTGGTGTGTGATGACTCTCTAAGAAAAAAGACTGGGCTGGGTGGTAACACCAGGAGCAGAAGACCTGGTTTTAATTTCCTATTTCAGTGGGAGTCGAGACCCAATAGCCACAGCCCCAAACAGTTTAACCTGAATGCTAGAGAAAGAGGAACACAAATTAGTGCCAAAGAAAACAAAAATGTATTTCTGATTTACAGTGAACGACAGTAACAAATTGCACGTAATAGTGCTTGCTATGGGCTAGGTACACTACTTTAAGTCCTTTAAATATGCTGAGGAAGTTGCTATTATCAGCTCCAAGTTACAGATGAGGGAACCTAGGCAAGGTAACTTGTGTGAGATTACACTGGTAGTGAGTAATTTTTTTTTTTATGAAGTCAATGAAAAAAAAGTTTTAAATAAATTTTTTGAAGTATATCATACATACATGAACATACACAAATAATAAGGATACGGTATAAGGTGTGAACTTACAAAACAAACATGCATATCGTCAAACAGGGCTCCCATACATCACCCAACCACCAACACCATGCATTGTTGTGAAACATTTCTTACAAACTATGAAAGAGCATCATCGAAATATTACTAGGCCCATATCTTACATTTGGTAAATTTTTCCCCAACCCACCCAATTATTAACACTCTGTATTAGTATTATATATTTGGTATAGTTCATGAGAGAACATTCTCATATTTGTTCTGTTAACCACAGTCCATCTTCCACCACTGGATTCCTGTATTATAGTCCCATACATAGTAAAATCCATTCAAAGTGTACACTCGGTGGTTCTCATTTTCATTACAGAGCTCTGCTGTCCTCACCTCAGCCAATTTTAGAACGTTTTCATAATTCCAAAAGGAAAAATCCTATACCCTCTTATACTCCTTTTGTTGTCCCTTCGAATTGATTTATCTTCTTTGCCATTGATGCAAAAATATTACAATGTTTCTATTAACTATATCCATAAGTTACATTAGTTGTAATTTTCCCACGTACCACCATAATCTTGACACTTTGTAAAAGAAGAACATTCTTATATTTATACTCTTAACCACAATCTTCATCCACCACTGAAATCACTGTTATACATTCCCTAAGTTATTCTCTAGCTTCCTTTCTATTTTTTTCCTTTTACATTTTATTTATTTAGATAGACTGCTTTTATTTTTTTAATATATATTTTTTATTTTTTTAAAAGATACTTAGATTATACAAACGTCACACAAAAAATATAGGGATTCCCATAAGTCCCGCTCCCCACACCTCCCACACCCTCCCACATAAACAACATCCTTCATTAGTGCGGCACATTCATTGCAATTGATAAATGCATCCTGGGGCATTGCCACTGAGCATGGATCTTAGTTCACACTGTAGTTTACACTCTCTCCCACACCATTCTGCAGGCTATTTGGGACTTGGGAATCGTCCTGAATGGCATTGCAACTACAGGTATGTACCATTATATATCTTCCCATAGCCTGGTAGCGAGTAATTTAAGAGACGCCAAACTTAGGCTGGGGTCTTCTGCTTGCTGCTGACCTTTCGGCTTTGTTTCTTTAATCTTCCTTCCTGAGTTCATGTGTCCTTAACTGTCTGGGTCCTTTAGTCAGGTGAAGGGCATCGTACCCCAGGGAAGGCACTGCAGATTTCCAGGTGCTCTGCCTGGACTGGAATAATCAAGGCGCAGGCTCTCCTCTTATAACATGCCTGTGGATAACTACAACCCCTTCCCCTTTCATTCCAGAGCTCTGGGAAATTCCTAGAGCAAACGAAAAAAAAAGAAGGAAAAGGAGAGAAGGAGGGAAGGGGGAGAGGGGGAGGAGGGGTGAGAAGGCAGGGAGGAAGGGAGGGAGGGAGGGAGGGAGAGAGGAAGACAGAGAGAGAAAAGAAGGGAAAAGAAAGTAAATTAAGTGTCCAAAAGATGAGATTTAAGAATCTGATAAAAAAAGGGATGACAAGCAGAGCCAGCAAGCCCTCCCTTTCTCACTTCCCCTCCTACCAGGTGTCGTGGCGAAGAGAAGAATGGCTGCAAAGAGGGGCTACTAAGTTTTTGGCTATGAAGACCTCTTGTTAATGCCTAAAACTGCTCATAACTACTTAAATGAGACCATTGGCACCCACTGATGCGCGGATACCTTGTAATGAACGCTTCCTATGCTCCACCCCCCCCACCCTACCACCGCCAAGGGTGGGGAGCCACTATGCCAGGGTTTCTAAAAGTTTGATCATGGGCCACCTGAATGAAGCTTGTTAAAACAAATATTTTGGGGGACTCAACTCTGAATTAAAACTCTTGGGATGTGGGACTTTTGAACCTACATTTAAATAACTCCCCAGGATCTGAAAATAATGTACATTCCCTAGAGCTATAGCAGTAATGTGATGATAAAGCAAAACGGCTTTTGACCTCAGGGTTTTTAATATATTCACAAGCCGAGCTGAAATGACAGGAGCCCTGAGATTTTTGCCTTGGGCATGCTGTGCATCACTTCATCCTGTCAGTTCCCCAGTGATCTTTTCTGACCTTAAAAGGATTTTTAAGCCCTTGACTTTGGGAAAGTTTCAACCAGGAATGTTTTTTTACTTCAAAGCGATCTGTAGCAGGGAGATTATTTTTGGCATGTGTCATAATGATAAGTTGAGGGTGAGGGAAAGGAAATGCTCCATAGGTGGTCCTATGAAATAGGCAGTGTTTGATAATTCTTAACCTAAGAATTAACCTACTGTCATAAAATCCAGGAGTGTCTCATCCCAGGAGTGAATGTCTATAAATAAACCTTTCTAATATTGCTTCCAATGTGCTTTCAGAATCCAGGAAGGTGTGTGTGTGCGCACGTGTGTGTGTGTGTGTGTGTGATGCATCTTTTGTCAGAAAATGTCCTGCTCAGGGTGACCTCAGAGCCACCCAGCCACCATGGTTCCACCAGGTCAATGCACTCCTCTCTCACATCCACATCTTTCCTAAAGTGAAAAAAGGTACCAGATTGGAGATATTGTCTATGAGCTATCTCAGCTATTCAATACAGACTTTAGTATGATTATTTTTTGGTTGAGATATTTTATGGATTGACTTGTGTACCCCAAAGAAATATGTTGAGAGCAACAAAAGAAAAAATAGATAAATTAGACCTCTTCAAAATAAAAAATTTTGTTTTTTTAAGGACATTATCAATAAAGTGAAAAGATGACCAACAGAATGGGAGAAAATATTTGGTAAACATCTATCTGATAAAGGTTTAGTATCCAGAATATAAATAGAACTACAAAAACAAGCAAACAAAAAAACAACAAAACAAGCCGACCGAAAAAATGGGCATAGGACTGGAATAGACATTTCTCCAAAGGTATACAATGGCCATTAAGCATATGAAAAGATGCTCAACATCATTAGTCATTAGGGAAATGCAAATCAAAACTGCAGTGAGATACTGCCATATACCCACAAGAATGGTGATTATTTAAAATAATGTGCTAGCAAGGATGTGGAGAAATAGATAAGAACCTTTGTACATTGTTGGTAGGAATGTAAAATGGTGCAGCTGCTGTGGAAAACAGTTTGGCAGTTCCTCAAAAAGTTAAACATAAACTACCATAAGACCCAGCAATCCCATATTTACATGTACACCCAAAAGAATTGAAAACAGGGATTAGAACAAATACTTGTACACCAATGTTCATAGCAGAATTATTTACAATAGCCATAAGGTAGAAGCATACCAAGTGTTCATCAAGAGATTAATTGAAAGCAGG
This sequence comes from Cabassous unicinctus, assembly GCA_029593785.1. Taxonomy (NCBI): domain Eukaryota; kingdom Metazoa; phylum Chordata; class Mammalia; order Cingulata; family Chlamyphoridae; genus Cabassous; species Cabassous unicinctus. The sequence goes on along the minus strand of JAQZBX010042255.1, from coordinate 18,040 downwards.
GACTAGAGCAGTTATTTGTACACCTATGTTCACAGCAATGTCCATCTCTTGGCTATTATTCACAATCGCCAAGAGATGGAAATAACCCAAGTGTCCATCAACAGATGAATAGATAAACAAAATGGGGTATATACTGTATTAGAGTTCTCTCGGGAAACAGAATCAACAGGAGATATCTGTCAATCATATGAGATTTTATAAGTCTCTCATGCGACCATGGGGATGCACAAGTCCAGGTTCTGCAGGCAGGCTGCAAACCAGGGGCTCCGATGAAAATCCAATGAAAGGTCCTTCTTGAGTTTCTGGGAGAAGTTGGGCTGTCCAAAAACGAGCTGGGAAATTCTCTCTGAATGTTGAAATCACTTCCCCTTTTAAGGCATTCAGCTGATTGGATAAAAGCGTCACCCATTGCTGATGCAATCTCCCTGATTGATGCAGATGTAATCAGCCATCCAGTAAACTCACTGGTGACCAAAGTCCATAAATGCTCTTGTATTACAATTAGCCCAGTGCTTGCTTGACCAAACACCTGCACACAGCTACCTGGCTGAGTTGACACATTAGCCTAACCATCACATATACATACAATGGAATATTATTCAGCCACAGAAAGGAATAAAGTTCTAATACATGCAACAACATGGATGAACCTTGAAGACCTTATACTGAGCGAAATAAGTCAGACACAAAGGGACACTTACATGAAATAGCTGGACTATGCACACTCATGGAGACAGAAAGTAGAAAACAAGTTACCAGGGACAGGGGGGAGGGGGAATGGGGAGTTAATGCGTATGGGGCTGAGAAGGTTCTGGTAATGGATGGTGGCGAAGGTAGGGCAATATTGTGAATGTGGTTAATCTCACTGAATGGTGTGCTTAGGAGTGGTTGAGATGTTGAGATGGGAACATTTATGTTGTATATATATCTTTCTGCAATTTTTAAAAAAAGAGACAATGATAATTAAACGCAATACATAATCCTGGCCTAGATCTAATAATAGAGGAGAAAATGCTCAAAAGACATTATTGGGATATATGAAAAAATTGGAATATAGACTTCAGCTTTATATCAATGTTAAAGTTCTTGAACTTGATAACTACACTTACTATCCTTGTTCTTAGGAAATGTACCTGGAAGTATGTGTTCAAGGAGCATGATATATACAAGCTACTCTCAAATGTTTTGAAAATAAATAGGCAGGCAGATAGATAGATGATACATAAGATGGACAGACAAATGGAACGACAGGCAAATGTGGCAAAATGTTAAAATTGGTGGGTCTGGGTGTGGGGTGGGTATGTTGGAATTCTCTGAATGGACTTTGTATTATTTTTGCAACTGTCCTGTAAATTTGAAATTGCTTTAAAATAAGAAGTTTAAGGAAGAAAAAATGTTTTAGTCCTAACCCTCGTTCCTGTGCGTGTGACCTTATGTGGAAATAGGGCGATGAAGTGCTGCAGCTGCAAGCCAAGAAACGCCACGGGTTGCTGGCAAACACCAGAAGTGAGAAGAGGCAGAGAAGGCTACACCCCTGCAGGGGTCAGAAGGGGCGTGGCCCTGCTGCCTCCGTGATTGCAAACTTCTAACCTCCAGAACTGTCCTGTTACATGACCAAGTTAGTGGTCTCGTTATAGCAGCCTTAGGAAATGAAGACAGCATGGAGGAGCAATACCATCTGGTGGAAAAGTTGTGCTGTCGTGGGTCTGACCACAGCAGCGTTGGGTGTGTTGTCTGTTGTTGGGTCAACAATTCAAGAGAAATGACTGAGGCCCAACCCAGGTAAGGTATTGCAGTGGGTACAGAGGCGAGTAAGACCCCCGTCCCCAGACTTGAGAAACAGCCCATAGAGATGAAAGACAAAGCAAGCCCGCTAACGTTAGAGTAAGATGAACACCAAGAAATGCAGAACACAGTATTAGGGATTCGAAGGAGGTAGGAGAGGCTCATGCATGCTCTCTCTCCCAAGTGCGCCAGGGTATTAAGATGTCCCCCAGGCATTCCCCACAAGGCCAGCCCAGAGCCAGCTTTCTGAGGCTGTGGAATAGGCAGTGGTGTGACTTCAGGCAGGGCTCCCAGCCCCCATAGCCATTCCAGTGCAGTCATTCCACTATTATAACTTCAACCTGCTGGGTCTTGAAATCTTTCCTCTTGGTGAGTTTCCTTTAACGTGACTGCTTCTGACGGGGCCTTAAGTCTTGGTGAGCTAGTATCTTAATAGTTAGTCCTTAGGGTGAAGAGGAAGAAACTAATTGACAGTACAGCAAACACAAATCCCATGTGGGATGTGGCTTGGGATGGGCACTTGGGGGAGTTCAGGGGTGGGTTCAAATAGTGATGGAGCGGGAAGGCGGAAACTAAAAATAAACTTTGCTTAGTTCATCCTTCTGTTAGAGGCTGGCTTGGGCTATTCTTTGAGGTTACTCCCCGATAGCAAAGGAATATTTGATAGTCTTTAAATGGGATTAATATAGCCTTTTTGGTGAACTTAAAAAATTAATAAGCATTTCATGTTGAAAGACCTATAATTTTGCCTTCATTTAGCAATTGCACTCTGAAGACTTTAACATGATGAAATAATTATGAATGCACACAGTTTTGAGTCATTCTTCAATCGAACAATAATTTATTGAGCACATACCACATGCCAGGTATAATCTAGTCACTGGGATTATAGCAATAATTGAAATGGACAAAGTCTGTGACCTCGTGGAGCTTATGCTCTAGTTGGTGGAGACAGATAATAAACGAGGCATCATGGTTGTCAGTGATCTCCACGTTACCAAATCTCATGGGCAGTTATCAGTTCACATCTTATTAGACCTCAGTCTTTTCCTTCTGGAAACACTGTCTTCATTTAGTTTCTGGAATACCGCATTCCAATTCTCCCCTTACCTTACTGCCTTTCTTTCTCTGTATCCTTTGTTGGAGCCTCTGCATCTTCCTAACTTTATTATCATTATTTTTTTTTTAGGAGGTACTGGGGATTGAACCTGGGAACTTGTACATGGCAAGCAGTTGCTCAAACCACTGAGCCACATCCACTCTCCCCCCACCCCTTTTTTCTTCCTGACTTTAAATTGTTGAGTCCCAGAGCTAAGCCTTCAAATATTTCTTCCTGCCCCCACCCCCAACCTCTATAGGCTGATGATTCACATATTTCCCGCCCTTTACAGTCCCTTGAATTCTGGTCCTTTATTTTCAACTGCCTACTTGGCATTCTCACTCGCATGTCTGATAAGCTTCCCACACTTATTACCATCAAAATCATACTCTTGATATTCTATCACAACTTAATTTTACTTGGGGCAGCTTCTTTCTTCCATTTACTCAGGAAAAAACCTTGGAACCATCCTGTACTTCTTTGTTTCTCTTATATTCCACATCTGAACAGATTTAGCATTGTTTATAAAAATGAAAAATTGGAAAGGATCTAATTGTTCAACAGTGGAAGGTTGGTTAAATTATGGTACATGGAGTCATTAAAAATGATGTTTTAGGTTAAAGGTTCCTATTTAATGACATTTTTTTAAAATGGAAAATTTCAGACATAGTCAATAATACAGACCCGTAAACCCATCACTCAGCTACAACAATTATCAACTCATAGCCACTTTTGCTTCATTTATACCCCACTCCTCTCTCACCTCCCTACTGGATTATTATTATTATTATTTTTTTAAAGATTTATTTATTTTTATTTTATTTATCCCCCCCCTTGCTGCTTGTGCTGCTGTGTCCATTCGCTGCGTGTTGGATTATTTTTAAGCAAATCCCAGACATGATGTTATTTAATATTTAAATTATATAATAACATGTGAGAAGGTTAGAAAGCAGATTATAAAGACATTTGTAGAATATGATTTCATTCTTGTAAACCATATATATGAGCATAGAAGGAAGTCTGGCAAGACATGCAATAGCTACCTCTGAAGAGTGATATTATGAATGATGGTTGATAACCTCTTTTCTTCATTTTCCTTCATGTTCATTTTTGCTTCATGTTCATTTTTCCACAATGAACATGTATTAATATTATATGGAGAAAAGATGATGGGAGGGCAGAGGTGGATGTTGATGACAGGCATTCTAGCTCTATTTCTTTTGTAAATTTGATTACCTTAATTCAGGCTGGGTACTTAACATTGTGCAAGAGAAATAACCACTTGATGGAGGCAAGGAGCCTTGTCTGTCAGTCCCTGTTTCCTCCTCAGAGAGTAATTAAAAGTTGCTATAGCAGCACCTAACGTTATAGCAGGGTTTCTCAACTTTGGCCCTATTGCCATTTTGGACTGGATAATTCTTTGTTGTGGAGGGCTGCCCTGTGCACTGCAGCAGCATCCTTGGTCTCTAACCACTTGATGCCGGTGTGTCCCCTCCCCAACACCCCACTCCCCCTTCCCAGTACAGCCAGTTTTAACAACCAAACATGTCTTCAGATATTGCCAAATGCCCCCTTGGGAGGCACAATTGCCCCTAGTTGAGAACCAGTGTATTACAGGATGTGTGAAAAATCGAAATGCTTGGTGTCTAGGAGAAGCGCAGCACAAATGTTCTGTTTCACTCATTTTGCCGGCCAAAACCTTGATGAGGATGTCATTTGTGATCTGATGAAAGTTGCTTTTGTGGTTTACTGATCTGCACATTTAATTAACCAACCTATGACTCAGTGGTTAATGACTATCTGCATTTTTGAAACATATCCAGAAACAACAGAGACAAGTTCAACTCTACGAGAAAAGCAAAGGTCATGAGTGAAAGAGTGCTTGTCAGCTACAACAGTGATGGGAGAGCTCTGCTCATCACCCACGACACAAGGAAATATTATGTGGATGTTAAAAATGGGAGATTTCTTCCAAGAAAATTAATGATGCTACATACATATAAATAGTTCTTTCTAAATAGTTTTAAACAGAGACAGTTGCAAAAGATAAGGGGAAAAGGATATTTAAACATTACATTTTATTTGGATATTTTCCCCAAAAATATCTTTATTAGAGAATCACAGAAATGAGATAAGGGAAAATATGAGGTCATCTTGCCCATTTTGCTTCAAGAGCTACACTGTTCTGTGCGACCTCCCCACCTCCATTCATCAACCCCCAACACTTAGTCCAGAGTTTTATTAACTATCCCCATTTTAATAATATAGAATACTCCTTTATCCCCTTGGAGAGTAACTCAATAGATGAGCAGAGGGTATAAATCAGTGGTATCAAGAGCTACAAAAGATTAGTTCTTGAGTTAGTGGCAGTGGATTAGTTGCAAAGAAAATAAAACTTCTAAGAGAGTCTACAAGAGATATCATGGACCCAGTATAAATAAATAGACAGTTCACATTATGTCTTAAGTATTACATAGTTACACAAAATAAATAGAGTGCATTTGTGGGGTCTTGAGTCATAATGGTGGTTTCTTAAAATTGTTGGTTACTTCTAATTTCAGAGAATACTGTATATGATATTTATAAATCTCCTAATACTTTATGTTTACCCACTTTGGAGTCAATGCTTACCTTTTAATAATAAAACAATTACTACTAATTGAGCACCATCTGTGGGCCAGGAACTGTTTAGGTGAGCATATAATATCTTACGCAATCTTTGCAATCCTATCAATTATATAGGTCTATTTATGCATGAGAAAACTGAAGTTCAGAGAGGTTAAGTACTTTGCCCAAAGCCTCACAGCTTCTGCATGGCACGGGCCAGATTTAAACACAGCTCAAGTCTGTCACCATAGCTCCTGTCGATTAAATAGTCACAGAATGTGGGGCTTTCTCTTACAGTTTGTGTGAGGAAAATGTACGTGCTTGGAGTCTTTAAAACCGAGCCCATCTGCAATATCCCTGGAGGGGCGGAGCAGTTAAGAGAAAAACAGAAGTCAATCAGAATCCCAACATCCATTGGGTTGACATCTTAAATTACACATAGAGGAATAGCTTTGTATAGCGACAAAGAATAAATTGGAACTTCCTTAAGTTAGGAAGGGACAACGATTTCAAAGAGGAGAACCCCGTGGAAAATTCCAAAATTCAAGGTGGGGGGGAGGGGAGGAGAAGGGAGCATCATGTTTGGTTTCTGTTGCCCATGCTGTAGGATGTTTGGAAAAGAGAAGATAGGTCAGCAGAAGCAGTTTCACACAAGAGCATGAAAATTCCAAGCTAAAAGCAAGAAAAAAAAAAAAAATGTGGCCGCAGCTAAAGAAAACAAACCCAAACCCAAACCTAAACCTCAAACCCAAATCCAAACACCAAACAGGCTGTGGGAAAGAATGCTAATAACAATTGAAAACGGAACTGCCAACCCTGGGCTTCAGGCTGAGAGCGTTCAGTCTGATTAATTAAGGTCAAGGTGTTGATGGAAATACCAGCTGGGGAACATTTTGCAGAAAGATAAATTTGTCCCCCTGTATCTCTCCAAGACAGCAGGGGGGTGTGTGTTTGGAGTTAAATTAATTTGATTTACATCATGCCATGGTAACTTCTGTTCTCTCTCCCTGCTGTCAGATGTCTTAGCTGGCTTTTTCCTCTCCTTCTTCACCCCCACACATTTCATAACACGGAGAGAAAGCATGGATTGGCTTTAGGCAGAATTTAGAAACGGAATAACTCTAATTTAATTACTCTGCAGCCCGCCTTTCTATAGGGAGAGAAGTTGTAAACCTGAGCATAAGTGTGATTTATTTTAAAACTGTTTGACAATCAGAATTTGTTCCTTTAGCAAAACCTGGCAGCTCACCTATCCTTCTATGTTTCTTCAACAATTCTAATATCAGAAAATGAAGTTCCAGCCCAGGCTCCCATAAGGAATGCGCTTTTCCTGGCCTTGGTTCTTTCAACTCTGTCAGGCTCTAGAGCCAGCCTGGAGGCAGGATGTCTCCTCAGGGACCCCCCGAGGTGGGGCTCGGGTTCCTGCTCAGCGGGGCCGCCTGCGCCACGGGGCGGGGTGGGCGCCGCAGCCTGGGCCCCCGCCCTGCCCGCCGCCCCTCGCCCCTGTCTGCGGCCCGCCGCGCTGCCTGGGCAGGATAAGGTTACGCGGAGGCTTCCTTGGACGGGAGGGAGGCGGTTCCGAGCCCGCGTTCGGGCCCGCGGGGGAGTTTCCCACAGTGTGCAGCCCGGGGCCCGCGGGGCCACATCCCGGCTGCGGGTGGGCGCCGCGCAGGGCTCTAAGCGAGCGCGGCCTGGGGACCCGGTCCCGCCATGGCCCGGGAGAGGCCGCCCGGCAGGGGCTGCGGCACCCTGCGCCGGTGTCTGCTCGGCGCCGCGCTGCTGTTGGGCCTGCGGCTCTGCGCCGAGCTGCAGCGCCCTGGGACCCGGCCCCCCGCCGGCAGCTCCCCTCCGGGCCCCGGCCCCGAGCTGCCCGGGCTGCACCTGCCGCCCGCGCCCGGGCCGCCGCGCAGCGCCAGCAGGAGGCAGGTGACCTACGTGCGCAGCGGGCGCCGGGCGCCGCCGGGGAACGGCAGCAGCGGGACGCCGGAGCCGGGCTGCTGCGGCCCGCGGGGGCGCCCGCGCCGGAAGGTCAGTGGCAAGCCGCTCGGTCTCGGGCCAGAGCCCGGAACCCCCCTCTGGCCGCCCAGAGCCCTCGGCTCAGGGCTCTGCAGGCCGCCCCGCTGGGACTTCCCGAAGTCTTCAGCCTCTTCTCCTCCTCCCTGCGCTCTTAGGCGGCTTCACTGGGTGCCTCCTGCAATGCCCAGCTAGGTTGAAGTGGGACAGAATGGAGTTTCAGTCTACACTCGACAAGTACCCGCAGAGCATCCACCTGGTGCCAGGCGTCCTTCGAGGCTCTGGGCATCCAGTAGTGAAGGAAGCGGACAAAGCCCTGTTCCCACGGAGCTGACATTTTAGTGGGGGTGAGGGTGGGGATAGGGGTTGCGTGTTGGCACGGAAAGGAAAAGAAAGCTGTTGTGATCTCCCAGTTTTCAGCTGGGTGGGTTTCTACTGTGAATTATTTTTTCCACGACCTTCGCCACTGCGATGCCCATCAACCGCTCTGGCCGAGTTCGCCTTGAATTCCACACTCGGCGTTGACAGGGTGGCTGGCACGGGTGGGAAGTCGAGTCTCCAGTATCACTTAATGGGAAGTTGATTGGATCCTCCAGTAATAACCTGCGTTTGTCTTACAACACGGTTTTGCACTTCCTACCCCAGCTTCTTGGCTCACACCTCCGTGAGGAGCCAGTTGTAACCTCTGACTTTTAGGCCTCAGACCTCCTTTCCTCCTTCTGGAGTTCAGTAATTCACGTGGGACTTGGCGGGAAAAGATGAACAACAGCGAGTTCTTGCACCCATCAACTCCTACTTCAACCCCAACCACATCTAACGATGTAACTTCTGGTTCCTGGCTTTTCCTTTTTTCTTTCAAACATTCTCTGTCTCTCGCGGAGGGAGGAAAACTCTTCCTTTGAGTCTGCTGCTTTCGTAAGCTTCCCAGCTCTAACCTACTTTTCATAACCACACTCCACTATTTCTTCCACTGCTTTCCCTTCCCCCTTCAAGCCTCGCCCTGTCTTTCCACTCCAGGGCTGTTCCTTTCTAGGCCATCAATGGTATCTTCCTGGATAAACTCAAAATATTTTTGTTTTGCTCCCTGAAACCTCACTTCCTATGTGAAGTCTTCATTTGCTCTTCCTAAGCCATCACTTCCTTCTCTTGCTCCTAATGCATTTTCCTTGATATGGTGTTATGCATCCAACACAATTTTGCCAAAGGTTTACCAGGTCCCAGATGCTAGTTTTGACTAGTTTGAAGTCTAGCAGGGAGACACTCAGCCCGCACACCCAGTAATGTGACTACTGCTGTAACTGAGGTCTTGACTCTGCCTGAGGAGTCAAGAAAGGCTGGCAAAGGAGGGGACATTTGGCCTGGCACTTGATATTCCTTAAGAGTTCAGGCTCTTTTAGACTTCTGTGGATGTCCTCAAATGTCCTTGACAACCCAGACCCCATCCTGCACTTTCCTTTCATATTCAGGCTCAACCTTCGTTGTTCCTGCTGTCACCTGGCCAAGAATTGCTCTTATATCTTTTGTCTCTACCTTAGACAACAGTATTGATAACTAGAGCCTGCCCCACAAATGGAAAGTTTTGGAAGGCATAGACTCAGAGAGTGACTGGAGGGAAAGTTCACATCCACTACCCATGGTGAACCAGTGATTCAGACTGGATACGGCGGTGGCTTAGACAGGGTGGCAAGAAGTGGAGCTGGTGAGAAGTGCTCAGATTCTGGATATATTTTGAGGGGAGATGAGTGAGGAGCAGATTTGTTGTTGTTTTGGCTTTCTTTTTTATTGGGGGGTGTATTAGCCAAAGGGGTGCTGATGCAAATTACCAGAAATCTGTTGGCATTTATAAAAGGGTATTTATTTGGGGTAGATGCTTACAGTTTACCAGGCCATAAAGCATAAGTTACTTCCCTCACCAAAGTTTGTTGCCATGTGTTGGAGCAAGATGGCTGCCGACATCTGCCAGGGTTCAGGCTTCCTGGGTTTCTCTCTTCCAGGGGCTTACCTCTCTCCGGGCTCAGCTCCTCTGTTTCCTCCACAAGGTCAGCTGTAGACTATTAGGTTCTCTAGGCTTTGCCTCAGTCTCCACAAGGCCAGCTGTAGACTATCAGGCAAATGGCTCATTTCTTCCTGGGCCCTTCTCTCCTTCCTCACAACCAAGCTCCTCTGCGTGCTTGCTTCCCCAGGCTCCAGCATTAAAACTCCAACATCGAAACTCCAACTCTTTGCCATGTCTTTTATCTTTGAGACCCCCACCCACCAAAGAGTGGGGCTCAACACCCTACTGATGTGGCCCAATCAAAGCCCTAATCATAATTTAATCACGTCCAGAGGAACAGATCAGTTTACAAACATAATCCAATATCTAATTTTGGAATTCATAACTATATCAAACTGCCACAGGGGGTATAGATGGAAATCAGGAGATTTTTTCAACCATGATAAATTTAAAATACCCTTTAGATATCCAGGTGGCAATGTCAAATAGGCAGTTGGGCATATGAGTCTGAAGTTTGGAGACAAGGTCCCGACTGCAGGTATAGATTTGGGAGGCATCATTGTACAAGTGGCATTAAAGCCATGAGATTGTTTGAGGGCACCTAGGGAGTGAGGGTGGCTAACAAAGATAAAAGCTCTAAGTCTGAGCCCTGGGGCTCGGTTTTTATTAAAGTTAGATTAGAACAACAACAAAAAGGAAATACTTAGCTTAGTGCCTGACATGTTGCAAGCACTCAGTAATGGCAGCTTGAATTTTCACTACCCAGCTCTTTGACCTCAGCCATTCCCCAAATGTGATTTGTTAGAACCTTCCATTCCTTTGCCCACAAGGCCTTTTCTTCATTTCCTAGGATTCATTCCTTTTCCATCCTTGAACATTCAGGTCAAGGTTCATGGCCTGGAAACTTTCCCAGATCAATCCTGCCTCTGTGCTGCTCTCTCCCCAGTTGAGGATGCCAAAAGAAATGCATTCTAATTTGTTAGTTGTTTTGTACATGTTGCGCTTTGGTAACCCATTTCAGGTTGAATGATATTTTGTCTTCATGGTTGATCTTGATGGGAAGAATTGTCTTTCCCATAGTGACCCTTGGTGGAAGCTTACTCTGGAGATGCCAATATGTAAAAATAAAAGAAGTTAACTGTTTCAGCCTATTAAATGTAATTCTAAATGTCTTTGGTTAAGAAGAAATGAGTGGATTTATTGCTATTTTTTAAAGTTTTTTTTTTTAAAGTTTTTAGCCTCCAAAGGAAAAAGTTTCCCTGGATTTCTTTCTGCTTAGCTATCTACTTATTTTCAGAATATACATTCTAATATATCTCCTAATCCTGGATGGTGATGATCTTGAATTTGTTTCATTTTCTCATTTCGCAGTTGAATTAAAATGTTCCTCAAAACTGGGAAGACCAGTTATCTAATCTGTTCTTCCACTTCTGGGAACAAAGCTCAGTGTCCCTTATCAGTCTGGGGAGAAATCTCCTAGCTCCCTTTTAGATTCACATCAAGACGGGGTGAAATAGAAGCCAACTGTAGTGTTAAGTAATTGAAATATTCAAGTTTGGAAGTTACTAAACTCCTTGGATCTTATTTTATTCAAATTCTGTTTGAGAATAATGATAAACAATGTTATTTAGGTACTTGGTCACTTTGCCCTAGGTGCCTACCAGATTGGTGAGGGAGAGAAAGTTCCATGCTATTTTTGAGGACAGCTTTCTGGGTGGATGAAACCTGCATGAAATAATTGGGTTGCTGAGTGTTTCTTGTCACCGTGCTTCCTTTGCAGGTGTTAGAGGCACAAAAATTCAGCAATTATATTGCCATTTTAATCATAGCTTATGCTTCTCTTAAAGAAAATAATCTGTTATAAAAAAAACAGAGAGAGAAGCAAAGCGTAGTCCTTCGTATCATTCTTTGCTTCTTTCCTCATCTCCTTTCACTGAGCCATACAAGAACTAGCTCTAAATATCGAGTCCTCACTCATATCAGGGGTTTTAATCAGAGCACTGTGAAATGAGGGCAAATGATGAATGAATACTGCCTTTTTTGATTATGACTATTGTAGAACCTATGCAGTTTTGTATATTACAGAAGTTTTAAGCATCCATCAAAATTTCCAAATTTTGCAGATTATGCATGCATAAAAATACCAGTATTTCTTTTGACTTTCTTTCCTTTCTCTTTACATATTTCCTTCTGTGCTTTTTTTCCCTGCCTTTCTGAAATTAAACAGACATTTACTATGACTACCATGTCTTAAGTTCTTTGTGGGGAATTTATAGGCGACTAAGACATGGTCTCCATGACTTACGCTTCTTTATGCAGCTTGGGGGTGGATGTTCTCTCCCTCACAATTGGCAATTCACCTAAAAGACAGCATCAAAATATAGGATTTATTTGCACAGGAAAAACTCATACAGGAACCAAACTTCCTGAAGAAATATCTTCTCTCTTATCTGAGATATTTTACTTGACATTTAATATGTTGGCTAGAAAAGAGACTTCTGAGTCACAGAACTACAGAACCCAGCAATGTGCTGGCTTGATTTGTTAGTTACAGATCCTTTGGTATGAGGTGTCAAAAAAAGAGAAAAAGCTGTTTTCTCTTCTCTTGCAAAACCATATGGCAAAATTTGGTTTTTCTTCCTTCTTCTCTTCCTCTTAGTTTTAATTCTATGATTGTCATCAAGAAGAAAGAGGAAGAATGGCATAGTATGTCCCCTCATATATCCAACTGCGTTGAGTCCTTATTCTTTACAAAATACTTGAAGGTAGGTTTGAATTGCTTGTAAAATATGGCCCAGCAGTACTTTGCAGCTCCTTAGGTTTTTGTGTGCTCTATGCTTCTGTTCTTCAGGGAATAACATTAATCAGTCCTCTCACACTGTCCTTAGGAGGCAAAGCATTTTCATTTTAAACAAAGTCGTGGAGGGTAATTGAATGAGCTCCAGCGTATGTGGGTGTGAAATAGCAGTTGCTTAGTTTCACAAAAAGGGGGGTTTTAGGAAAACTTTGATGTGCTTTAGATGGGGAATCTGCACTCCTTCCAAATCCTGCAGTTCCTCAGAGAGACTTCTGCAAAGGAACTGCTAATGGAGGTGCCATTGTTTCTCAACAATTCGTGGTTATGATTTTAGGTTTTTGTGTATAATTTGTCCAGTCCATTTTCTCCAAAGAAAAGAATGCCTTATCAGATCTCTGAACTAGAACTGCATGTCCTTTTTAGTCTGTGGTTAAAGTGGAGACAGTCAAAGGGTGGTAGGCATTTGAGTTTTTCCATCTGTGCTCTGACACCTTTGAAGTCCTTGTGCTTATGACTTTGCTCTTTAGCCTGTGATCCATAGAAAGTAACAGGAGTGCGCTTCATTTACCATGAGACACACGGAGGCAGAAATCTACCAGTGCTGATAAGCTTCCTTTAAAAAAGCAGCCCCTGGGGCTTCTAGATACTTCCTCTTGTTTCCTGTAGTTTCCTGCTAAAAGCGGGTGGGAAAATTAGCTGTCCAAGAAGCATTTTTATCCTGCTCAAATGATTGAAAGAAAATGGAGTTTTATGAACCTAACAATCTGAGACCATATGTAATTTAAAATAATAGCAAGCTGGGTTGCTAGGTGATGGCTCAGGAGGTAAATTTGGCCCACAAAGAATTTTGTTTGATCCACACATTGTTGCAAGTATTTGAACATAAATATCTTTGGATGGGACAAAGAGCAACCAATGGGCTCCAGCTCCCTACTCTCTCTCCATATATGTCACCCGACTGATCTCAGAAGGCATTTATGCTTGCAAACTCTGAGCCAGATGTTGTCAAATTAATCATTGTTTTTCCTAAAAAATAACAAGCGAAGTTAATGCTGCTAAATTCAATGGCAGCATGGCATATAAATGCGAGGTTCAGAGAAGCTGAAGTTCCTTTTAAATCATTCCTATTAAAGAAAGACGAGTTACCTGAGGCTGGAGCTGGGTAAGATTGTGGGGGAATATACTTAGTTCATGTAATGGTGTAAACCAGAAAAACGGACTCATGCACAGCTTAGATAAAAAAGAATTAAATTAACATTTTGAGAACACTTGGGGATTTCTCACTGAATTGAAGGGAGAGTTAAATGACAACCATGTAGAGGAGACAAGGAATGAGGCCACTCTGGAAATCTCCGCTTTCTGAGTTCCTTCTCCTTCTCCCTCAAGTATTAACATTAACGTGACTCACCTCTCTGGATTCTTGGTCTCTCATTCCAAATTTTAAATTCCCCGGAGAGAGAATTCAGTGGGCCGGTGTGGGTCACATATTCATCCTGGATCAACCAGCTACAGGCCCAAATATAGCCCAGTCCTCCCTGCCTCTCCTGGAAGCTGTTCTTAAGAGAAAGGGGAAATTTAGTGAACCTCTGGGTTACATCAAGAAGTGTCTGCCACATGGGGGAAACTTTGTCTTTGGCATTCCTTGACTATTCAGTATAAGTATTGTGTTGCTATTTTGCCCTTAGGTTTTTTGTTTTTTATTTTCTTTTTTTAGTTTGCCCTTAGGTTTTTTCCCCCCCTCATATTTTATTCCTTTATTTCCATTAGTCCATTTCAGGGATCTTGGATCTGAGCACCTAGAAATAGAGTGTAGGTTTTTTTCCCCCATTAATCCCATGGCCTACCATCTAGAAACTAGTTGGAATTAGATATAGATTCAAATATTTAGCTATGCTTGTGTGAATATAGTTATCTTTCTTCTTTATTAGTTAACGATTTCTCTATCTGGATGTATTCTTTTAGATAACCGTATTTCCAGGTAGCATGTGTCAGTGAGTTGGCACCTTGTGCATACTTGTGATGCACAAGTATTTTTTTTTTTTTTTTCAGTTCAGTGGGTATATGCACTCAAGCTCTATGTGTATGCAATATTTTTCTTCTTTTTTAAAGTAGAAAGTTATGTGTGAGGACATTTAGTAGAGAAAGTAAATATGTTTTTAGTCCACAATCCAGGTTAGGGTTCTCAAACCAAAGTTAGAGTCTTATGTTCTTCATTTGATTTTTTTTTCCCTGTCAATTCAGAGTTTCTTTGCAAAATATATCTGGAAAATTCTTTAGGACATCTGAATATTTACAGGCCCCATTGCAGCTGGCTAGTTTGAGATTCTTTAAGGTATGATTACTACTGTATCAATTGGGACTCTCTGGGTTGCAAGTGACAAAACCCAGCCGAAACTGGTTTAAGTAAAAAACGGGGATTAGTTGGAAGGGTGCTGGGGTAGAACTGAAGGAAGAGCTGCTGAAACCAGGAAGGCTCTGGGAATTTGAAGAGCAAGAACTAAAATGAGCACTGAAAACCTTACTTGTCCATATTATCCATTTCCACAGATGTAGTGGGTATTTATCATTCTTTTTGGCTACACCTTTGAATATCTTTCCTCCGTTCAAGGAATTCTCCACCTTCCTAAGAAAATAAGCCAAAAAAACAATTTTCCCTGTTTCCCTTGCACCTAGAGTGTAGCCATGTGGTCTAGGCTTCATCAATCAGATAAATCAGCATGAGATTTTGGATTCTTTTCCAGAGATGCAAAGAAGGAAATGGGATGAGGTTCTGGTGGAGGCATCCAGGGCCACAGGGGCAAAATGAGCCTTGTTGTGTGTGCCTAGCATGGGGCAGTGCAGTCAGCCCCGGCGTGTATGTGGTCCTGTCGGTACAGCTTCCCATTTCGGTTCTCTAGTTCCCGTTGAGATTCTGTATGCTAATATATCCTTTAATAAATTTCCTTTCTGCTTAACTAGCCAGAGTGACTTCTATTGTTTACAAGTAAGAACCTTGACAGATCAGTAGATTAGAACTGGCAGTTCAGAAGGTCACAACTCTAACCCTCCCTCTTCAATTTTGCTTAGGTCTACTTAATTCAGATTTTGGAACATAATGGCTGGGCGCCAAGTGAACTATGGGCTGAAGGACCTTTCCTTGACAGAATAATAACATTTAGCTTCAGATACTAAATTACACAAATTTGCTAACTAATCATTAGAGACACCAGGCCCTTTTTCACGGCACCGTCTGTCTGGGGCTGTCAGGCAGGAGGGACCAGTTTATAGTGCGGTCACAAACAACCCTCGAGTCTCAGGGCTCCTAATAACAAAGGTTTACTTCTAGCACATGCTGGTTGTCCAATGCGGGTGGTCGGGGGCGGGGGCGCCGAGTCCTCATCGTCCTTCTCCTGGACGCCAGGCTGGCAGTGCAGCCACCACCTGGGCACACTGCCGTCACCTTGGCAGAGGCGTTGAGTGCTCTGGAGGGTCTTGGAGGGCATTAACTGGCCTGGCCTGGAAGGGACACCCGCCTCTCCTCTCCACAGCCCAGCGCAGGAGACCAGAAGTACAATGCCGCCTTGACCCCTGGAGTCAGAGAGTTGGAATGTTTGGCGAGCAGCACTTGCGGCCGCCACCGGATGCTGCCCCTTCGAGCTTCCGCACGTAAACAGACGCCATCTCTGGGGCGGCTTGGCAGCTTTGAACGCCTCGCCGAATCGGCACATCTTACAGTATTTAATAAAGCATGGGAAGCTCTTTTTAGGGGAACGAAATCTAAAACGAAGCAGACATCTGAGTTTAGCAGAAGACTGAAATAAAACAAGACTTGATTTACATCTTATAAACAGTGCTGTAGCATGTTCTGGAGTTTGTTAAATGCAATGTTTCTTGCTGACATTGTTTATGTTAGCTTCCTTGCGCAGAGCAGGGATGGGATGATGGTCTGCCGACCTTTTTTTTCTGGGGCAGGGAGGGTAATTTATTTAAATAAAGAAAGCCATCAGTGTAAATGAGCCAGAGGCCTCTGGTGAGATGAATAAAAGTCCATTTCTAAATCCATCTTCGTGGCAATCACTTAGTCATTTTTATTTGGAGCTAGCTGAAAGACATCCAAATGTGTTTTCAGAATCTACCCACACATCAGAGGCAATATAGAGTTGCATAGTGCTTGTTGTTACACACAATATGACAGCAAATACTTTGAGTTTATTTTTCATTTACTTTGAGTGGAGCCCCACAAACCACTTACAAATCTAGTTAGCAAAATACATGCTTGTTGAGTTAAGAGTGAAGAGGCTGTGGAAGGCGGCCTCTTCATTCAGCAGTTGTGGGGGTAGAATCTGGGAGAAGTCGGACAGGAGGGGTGGTGGTGGTAATACATGAGCGCCTTGGAGGCCTGCTTACGTGGCTTCACAGAGGTCCTAAAAATACTTCATTCTGACCATGCCTCACCTATATGATGGGATTGTATTTTTACGCTTGAAGTCAGAAGTATGAATTCTGCTTCTCTACTTACTGGATGGCATACACTCTCTGCACTTTAATTTCCTTCTCTGTAAAGAATTAGTAGTACGTAATTCACAGGGTTGTTGTGAAGATTAAATGAGAACTCATAGGGGCTAGTGTATGTCCAGAATGTGGAAATGGTTCAGTAAATGAAGGTTGTCTCTGTTTAACCTTGTGTTACCATTGGACACAGGGCCTGTGAGCGTTAAGAGTATGTGACTGGTATAAGAAACCTAATATTCATTGGGATTTTTAATATTTATTTTATTTTTGAAATTTAAAGTGTATATAATATGCCTAGGAATCAGAGGAGCAGGAATATTTTTTTAAAATTCAACTACAAGTGGAGTAATAAAATTCTTAAATAAAGTTAATAATAACTAGTGATTTTTGTTAGCATTTTTATTGTAAAATTAGTTCCCATATCACTCACTGATAAAATTGTTAAGGCTCACTGTGATGGTTTGAAGCTGTATAGACTAGAAAATCATGTTCTTAAAGCTAATTCATTCCTGTGGGTGTAAACCTATTGTAAATAGGACCTTTTGATTAGGTTACTTCAATTAAGGCATGGCCCAGGGTGGGTCTTAATCTCTTACTGGAGTCCTTTATAAATGGGATGAATACGGAGAGAAAGAGAAAAAGTCACAGAAGCAAGAAGCTGAAAGCAACAAAACGTGGAACAGAAGGGAGAGACCAGCAGATGCTGCCATGTGCCTTACCATGTGACAGAGGAGTCCAGGATCACTGGCAGCCAACATCTCCTGATGCTACCTTGATTTGGACATTTTTCTCAACCTCAAAGCTGTAAGCTTGTGAGCAATTAAATTCCCATTGTAAAAAGTAACCCATTTCTGGTATATTGCTTTTGGCCCAGCAGACTAAATCACATACCATTCGCATTGCTTTGTGATTTTTTTTTCTTCAAAACTAATTGCAAATATCTTTTACAACACATTAGCTAATTTTGGTCTATACAATTGTGTTTCCAAAGTTTTGTAATATAATTTCCCTCAAAAGAATGTTTAAAAAATCTATTAAAAGTATCACTTACTGCAACTCATTCTATTACTTCTTTAGTTCAAGGAAGGCCAGTGGTAGTACTCTTGAGTTAAAGAGTTAATTGCTCAGTTGCTTTTCTGAACTATTGCCCACATTTTAGTCAATTAAGTACATGTTATTATACTTGGTATTTTAAATCTATTTTAAAGAAAAACTCAATTCAATCAACAAAATAAACAAAAACTAAATTCCA
>JAQZBX010042254.1:0-14723 GCA_029593785.1 Cabassous unicinctus | reverse complement strand
GAAACAGCCAGGGCATTTGGTAATAAAATATTGTTATATTGTGTTTAAAAAGAACAACGACTCAATACCTTGGAGGAAATTGCTCAATGGACAATCTGCCTCCACAGGGAGTGAAAGCACAATCCATAAATTGGAAGAAAAATCTGCAATTTTGGAAAATGTGAGAGAAATAACATTTCTTGGAAGAAACTTTATTTAATAAAAGTTAACCTTCTCCAATTTGTTGAGTTTTACTTTGTCAGAGAAAATCTTGTTTTAATTTCAACATAGAGCTCTCAATCTTGAAGTATAAATTATTTAGCTGGATAAGCTAATGAAAAAGTTGTTTTGTCAAATACTGGAGATTGAATCATATACCCCATAAAGTCATGTTCAAATCCTAACCCCCAGTCCTGTGGGTATGAATCAATCTGTAAATAGAACCTTTGGAATTATTATTAGTTAAGGTGTAGACTCATTCGTGAATAGGATCTTCAAAAATCCTATTCATATAAGCCCAAATTGAATCAGGGTGGGTCTTAATCCACATGCCTGAAGTCTTTATAAACAAGGAAATTAGACACAGAACTAGAAGCCAGAAGTTGGAGAAGCTAGAGAGAGAGATTGCCACATGATAGAGGATTGCTGGAATGTTCCATATGCATGAAAAAAGCAAACACTGCCCATACCATGAAGTTGGTCTTTTAGCCTCCAAAACTGTGAGACAATAAATTCTTATTGTTTAAGCCAAACCAGTGTGTGGTATTTGTCACAGAAGCCCTGGCAAACTAAGACATAGTATAATATATGCAATTCTGATTTAAAGAAAAGGTATAGCAATTTTGTGGTTGAATCATTAATTTTATATGTCAAATTGACTAAGTTATAGAGTCCAGCTGTTTGGTCAAACACTGGCTTACTTGTTACTATATAGGTATTTCATAGATGGTGTGATAGAGATATAGCAGTGGTTTGGACAGAGGTAATACAGTT
Organism: Cabassous unicinctus; assembly: GCA_029593785.1. Taxonomy (NCBI): domain Eukaryota; kingdom Metazoa; phylum Chordata; class Mammalia; order Cingulata; family Chlamyphoridae; genus Cabassous; species Cabassous unicinctus. The sequence continues at coordinate 13,751 of JAQZBX010042254.1, read as the reverse complement.
GGATGATTTGGGGTGGATAAAGGAAATTGAAAAAGCATGCATTAAACATCTACATGTTTCAAGCATTTTTATAGGCACAATTTATTTTTTATTATAGTAACAGACTAGTAGAATAGATGTTATATTCATTTTATAGTTGAGCAAACTCTGAATAAGTGATGTTCTGTAGCTGAGGTCAAACACTGACTTGTAATATCTTTAGTGACATCCTTCAATGATGCCCAGTTAGGAAATTTGGAAAACCCTGAAATTTAACCAAAATTCTATGTTTGGATGATCTATGCTCTTTTCATCTGTTCCAATGCAACTCCTGAAGGGCACGGCTCAGGATGGCTGCAAGACCAAAGAATGCACCTGGCAAGGAATCAGGCGAAAGCTTTATTTATTGGGACTTACAGACAGGAGAGAGTCTCTGGTAATGGCAGGCTACGTGCTGTGGGTTGAGTTTCCCTTAGGGAGGGGTAGCAAGGGCCTGGGATTCACTGGACCCCCACAGTTCACCCCCACACAGTAACTTGCATTGCCCAAAGGACACATGCTGCATCCACATTCCACAACAGTTCAGCATACAACAGAATACTAAAAGTCCCCACCAAAAGCTAATAAACCTATAAAGACAAGTTGCCAAGGCCAAGAGATGGAGTTAAACCAATTAGTCAGGGGATCAATAGCTATATCAATATGACTTATGTGCTCTTGCATATGATATAAAGCATATGAAATATTATGGGAGTGTCAGGAATATATACAAAGCATTGAAATTTAATGAGTCTCATTAATACGATAGAAAAGGTCTCATTCTAAACTTGTCAATGGGACATATTCTGCTATGCCAGCAAGGTGTCTAATGCTGTCCAATTTTAGGAGAGGCAGGCCAAGGAAGGCCATTAGCACCCAAGGTTGGTAAGTCTATGTCACTGTAAAAGTACTAATAAGGGCACTATGAGCAAAAAGAAAGATATTTATGGGGAACAATGAAGGCCAGTTTGAGTCCACATAGACACACATAGGGCCACCGTTATTTGCTGTCCTGATTGGTTGCCTTTCTACCTTTACCCGTCAGCCTTTAGGGAACCAATGCGGAGGCCTTTCTGTTTGGAGTTATGCAGGACTTCTTTTGAGCCTGGGACTTTCAAACAGGACCTGATGACCAGGGTCTTTGGTGGGCTTTATTCTGACCAGCCACCTTCCCTGTTTTCTATGCTAACCTGCCTCAACTCCGCCCCCCTCAGAGAATTTACACCCTTATTCTAAGGAGGAGCTAAAGGGCAACGGTCATTTCTTCTGTAGCTGCTTCCTGCTGGTCAGGGGCAGTAGTCCCTACTTGATGGGGTCTGAAACTCTATTATCACATGTGCAAAACCACAGTGAGTTTTAAAGTTGCATAATGTGTTTAGTTAATGAGGATGTGTCAGAAATTCAAGCTATGAGGAAGTAATGAATTTGGATCTAAAGCATAGCCTGTAATTTAACTTTCTAGGTTACAAAAAAACTAAAAATATCAATACAAGGAGCTTGGACTTTATAATACACATAATGGAAGTCATCAAAGGTTTTGACAAGAAAAGTAACCAAATGGAAATGATTTTTCAGATCTGTGAATTTTCTCAGTTTGTTCTAGGAAGAACACATTCTCTGATCTTTTAGATCTGTGAATTTCCTCAGTTTGTTCTAGGAAGAACACATTCTCTAACATAGCATCATTATTTCTAAAAATTGTTTAGCTGAAACACATTATATTATAGTTATTTTAATGTAGAAATAAATTCAACTTAATTAAAATAGAAATATGAAATATAATTTAATTTAGAATTAAAATGTAAGATATTTCCATAACAATTATAGTTGTCCCATCACTTTTCTTTATCATTATTTTCCTGTAAAACTAAATTCTAAAATTTCTCTTGAATGATTAATATAAAATCCTTCTTATAATGAACAATTATCAGTTCTAAAGGGGGACTTTAGAAGAATGTCCGGGAACAATGTTTTTAAAAAATGCAGAGACTTACGGTACAATATATTAGGAAACATTTTACAGCAAAAGTTTTGAGATGGAAGGAAACTTGGAGGTTTTTTTTCCCAATCGTTATACAGATATTTATGAGATGCCTTCTAGATCCAGAAATTCTTATAGGTACTGGAGTTACTTACAGCTGTAAACTCCTTGCCCAAAGGGAGATTTTATTTCAATGGTAGGGAGACATGCATTGAACAAACAACTAAGGAAATAACAACATTCTGATAAATGTAATAAAATAGATAAATGGAAGAGGTAGTTGCAGAGGGAGGTGGTGGTTACACTGCAAATAGTAAAGCCCTGAAGCAACCTCTTGAGCAGAGGCCTGAAAGCTGTGAGGAAGTGAGCTGTAACCTTGTCTGCAAACTAGCATTTCAGATAAAGGAGGAGCCAGTGCAAATGATTTAGATAAGTTTGTACTTGGACTGTTTAAGGAACCTAGCACCTGGTGTGATATAGTGCAGTTCAAGAGAAGGTGAGAGCTATTGCAGATGAAGGAAGTAGCAGAGGGCAGCCAGAACATGTAGGGTCTTGAAAGCCATTATATGGATTTTGGCATTTACTCTGAAAGAAAAAGGAAATCACTATTTTGTTTATATTTTGAAAGGATTGTTGTGGGGGCAGGGTTCAGAGAAAGGGCAGAGACAGGGATACCGGCTACTAAACTGGTACTAATTGCACTAATCCAGGTAAGAGGCAATGATGGCTAGGAGTTTGGGAATTCCGAAAGTAGTAAAATTCTGGATGTGTTTTGAAACTCAAGCCAACCAAATTTGCTGGTAGATTGGATGAGGTATATGAAAAAAAAAAAAAATAGATGAAACATAAAAAACTCCATGTGAGATGGGATAAATCAGGGGGAGAGGGTGTTGGGACAACTAAGAAATAAAGAGATTAGTTTTATGCTTGTTAGGTTTAAGGTGAACTTTAGATAGCCAAGTATAGATGTCGACTAGCTAGTTAGATGTGAGAGTCTGTAATTCAGAGGAAGAGTCAGATCTACAGTTATAAAATGGGGAATCCTGAGGATATAAATAATATTTACAACTACAGGATTGGGTGGGATCACCTAAGGAGTAAGTGTAGATATAGACGAGAAGGAGCTTGAGGCCAAAGCCCTGGGGATTTCCAAAATTAGAGGTTAGAGAAGGAAAAACCAGCAAAGGAAACAGCAACAATTGAGGTCAGAGGAGAATCAAGAGAGATCAATGTCTTGAAAACCAAGTGAAGGTAGAGTTAATGATGGAGTCAGTGATCTCTTGTCTTGAGAACAAATCCACTGAATTTACCAACAGTAGGTCACTGTTGACCTTGACAATAGCTGTTTGTTGGAGTGGTGGCCAAGAAGGTTGACTATACTATCTTAAAAAATGAATGGAAGGGAATAAGAGAAGGCAGAATTTTCTAGGAGTTTTATTGTTGAAAAGGGTACAAAGAAATAGGACATTAATAGGAGCACACTGTGGGAACAAATTCATGTGTTTAATATGACATATATTATAGCAGGTTTCTATTCTAATTGAAAGGATCCAGCAAAGAGGTAAAATTGATAATGTAGCAGAGAGAGAGGAGAATTGAGTAGACAAGAGGGGATTAAATGTATTGGATAGAAATACAGATATTTCCCTATAATAACAGACATGCAGTTAGATTGTTAGATGTCATCTTAGCAGTATGTGGGAGTTCTTTTTGATTATTTATATTTGGCTTTATACTTTTTCTCTATTGGCTTTAAAGAAGATATTGAAATACAAACTAACTGTTCGCTGTGAAAAATGTCTTGATCTATAGAATAATGAATGATCTTTAGGTCTTTGTATTCTCAAGCCAGTCTTTTAAAAAATAACTTAAAATAGTTAATATATACAGTTTTACAGAAGGGTTGCAAATTATAGGCATTATTTTAATGAACCTCTCTTTTCTGATTTGTATTTAATTATTGCAAATGATATCATTAATGTTCTAACGTCTTGCTTATTTCTAACTGGATCATGCTAACTTCTCTATAAATATTAGCTCTTATAGGGCAAATAAATTGGGAAATGTAATTTCTTGGTTGGCATCACTTCCTGACACTTTAGAGTTCAGACATCCTTTGTTTTATACAAACCAATTATTCAAAAATTTGTTTAACTGTAGAAAAATCATATTACTGGGCATAAAAAATGGGACTAGCCAGCATTATTTTAGAAAAGTAGTTCTCCTAAAGATACATTCTCATGGAGATGTCCACATACGTCCATTACGAAAACTATTGATTTATTTTCAGGTGCAGTCACCTCAGTGAGCCAGCAATACTTCCAAAGACTGGTTTTATTTTCTGATAAAAATGTGTAATCTTTAGCCATGTTGTAATGCATTAATATGGCCATGGATGTTGCCTAAATCTAAATCTACTGGCTTTTGGGAAAAAAACAAAAATCAACAAGACACTTGAAATTTATGTAACAGTGGAAAATTCAGAGTACAGTGTCAAAAAGAAAATGCCTTAACTAAATGGGTTAGACCTGGTGTTCTAGTTACAACTCTATCCTTTGACATAGGGTCAACTCTCAAATATTTTTTTAACCAACAAGACAGAGCTTTCTTCTCAGAGAAAAATAAAGATCCAAAACAGAAAAGATAATCTCACCAAGCAATATATTTTATTACATGTTTGAAAAAGTAGTGTTATAATTTAATGGTTTTATTACCATTGGGTGTTTGGACATTTGATAATATTCCTTACCTTCTGAAAAATCTACTGTTATATGGGAAAATGGATAAATAGCTTCTAAAATGAGATATATTCAGAATTACTGGAGTTTGGAAGAAAAATCATAAATTGTTAGAATAGCAGAAGCCTTAACATCCAAATATCAAAATTAGATAGACATATAATTATTTATATTTCTATAGTTTGTTAGATAGCAAAAGAATATGGTTCCACAAGTTCTTGAAGTATTATTCAAGACAATAAAATAATTTTAAAGGAGACTTTTGATTTATTTTCTAAATAAGGAGCTGGGAATAATCATGCACATATATTTCATTATTAAAGCCATGTCTTAAGGACATAATATTATGTATGAAGAGAATATAAGGAAAACAATGACAAAAATGGTTACTAGTGATCTTATTTTATACAGTTTTATTCTAAACTTATTGAATTTACTATAGGATACGAGCATTAACACTGAAAACCTTTCTGTTCTTTATATTAATACTTATAAGTGAAACTTTTCTTTCATTTACCTGAAATGATCATTATTTTGAGAGTCACAGTTTCCTCCATGTTAGAAGAAATATGAGAATGGAAAAGTAAAGACTCTTTTGCTCTGCAGAAATCACAGAGTAAATTACAGAGCTTTTTAAAAATGACTAAAAAAAATAAAGGTGAGTCATTCAAATAAACTCACCTCATAGATTGTGTTCAGTTTTTGACATATTGAGAATGTTCCCATCTCTTCAACAATAAAGAGCCAAAAAGCGAGGGACCGAAATAATACCAAGCAACAAATTCTATGAAAATATTTTGTTTGGACAGATTCTTGGCTATCTAAAAATATCCAAGAGTGGTTGAGATGGGAATGTTTATATTGTGTATATGTTCCTACAGTTAAAAAAAAAAAAAACAACTAAAGAAATAATGACAATTAAACACAATACATGAGACATTATTGGGACATATAAAAAATTGGAAAATAGACTGCAAGTTTATATCAATGTTAAATTCCTTGAACTTGATAACTGTACTTAAGGTGGTTGCACAAGTGAATGTCCTTGTTCTTAGGAAATGTACATGGCAGTATTATGTGTTCAAGAAGCATGATGTATACAACCTATATTCAAATGTTCAGAAGATGAGTAAATAGAGAGGGGGGGGATAGAGAGAGAGAAAGAGAGAAATGAGTAGAGAGAATGATACGGCCAACGAAGCAAAAAAGCTAAAACTGGTGGAGCTCTGGGTATCTGAGGGTGAAGGGGTTGGTACCTGGAGTTCGCTCTATAGAGTATGATGGTTTTGTAAGTGCCCAGTAAGTTTGAACATATTTCAAAATAAGGTGTTAAAAAAAATTAGAGAGTATACAGAAGACAAGGTTGTAAGAGGAATTACTCTTTCCACTTCTTATTTTCCTTTAAAAAACTTAAAATTATTGAAAATAAAAGGAAATGTGCTCTAGGAAGAATACATGGGACAACTGGCTTCTGATAGATCCTAGTAAATTTCCTTTAGAGCAGAATCTGAAAGCAGGTATAAAAGGAAGACTACTGTTATAAGAACTTCAACATTTACATGATGCCTTCCTTTCTATCTTGACTTCCTACCCGTGGGGAATTTGAAGGAGAAATGTAATTTGTATTTGTATTTTTTTCATTATTCTAATCAATTTAATTTGAGAATAATATATATACATATATTTAACTACAGGCACTTTTATAGGGTGAAATATTGAAAATTATGAGAAACACAAAGTTCAGGAAATATAGTGTGAAATTAACCAAATTAAGTTTCATCATTTTGCACTTAAACTGCTTTAATTTTTAGCTCTTATACCATATTTCCGGCAACCAGTTGCTGTTATGATGTCTTTGTTAAAGGAAATATTAGGCCTTAGCAAGCTAATCAGGATTTTTTTATGTCAACATGTAACTCTTCCTGACTCTTTTCCATTTCCATAGTATCAAATTGTTTCTTCTGTTTTTAACCATCTGAACAAATGAGGTAGTAAGTTTGAATAACCTTTGATCTACAAAACAAAAATTGACTGTAAGAAGATTTAATAATAATATAGAAATACCCAGATAACTATTTGTAGCAGTTTGACAGTTTGATATAGTTATGAATTCTAAAAATAGATACTGGATTATGCTTGTAAACTGATCTGTTAATCTGGGCACGATTAAGTTATGATTAGGGCGTTCACTGGGCCATGTCAGTAGGGCATTGAGCCCCACCCCTTGGTGAGTGGGGTCTTGAAGATAAAAGACATGGCAAAAGACAGTGTTGGAGCAGTTTTGAGTTGGAGTTGTGATGCGGAGTCTTGAACTGGAGCCCCAGGAAGTAGCATACAGAGGAGCTTGGTCATGAGGAAAGAGAGAAGGCCCTGGGAAGAGAAACAAGCCATTTGCCTGATAGTCTGCACCTGGCCTTGTGTCCCAAAGCAAGCCTGAGCCCAGAGAGAGGCAAGCCCAGGAAGAGAGGAACCCAAGAAGCCTGAACCCTGGCAAACTTCAGCAGCTATCATGCTCCAACATGTGGCAACAGACTTTGGTGAAGGAAGAAACTTAGCTTTATGGCATGGTAACTAAGCTTCTACCCCAAATAAATACCCTTTATAAAGACCAACAGATTCCTGGTATTTTGCATCAGCATCCCTTTTGGCTGACTAATACACTATTTGGAAACCTTCTTATCAGATTTTCCACATATTCTATGTCACTAGTCTTCCCCTTAGCATTAGCTCAGTTGCTGGGTTTACAATTTATCCTAAGCCTAAGATATTTTACTATATGTCTTTTTTTTTTTATAACATATGTCTTAATGATTTCCTTATATAAAATATTGCTGGAAAGTAAGAGGATAAAAGGCTTTGTGGTGAGTGTAACCAAGTAGATGGGGAAATACTGAGGTCATCAGGAGGAATATAGCATGTTGAGTTGATCAATTTCTGTGCATGTCTAGACAGATCAAAGTCAAGAACAGTCTACTCCCAAGATGACTGGCAGGAGAGGGGGAGACACTTCTGCTAGGAGTCAGACAGGTAGAACTAATTACAGTAGGTGATGTAATTAGGAAACAAAATGATGACCTTAAATATAACCTCAATGGCAAAATTTGCTTTTTTGTTGTTGTTGTTATTTGCTTAATAAAATACACATAACAAGATTGAGCTCTTTGAGACTGGCTAGCATGTTTCACTCGTTCTTTTATTCCTTGAAGTTTGATAAATTGTCTAGCATATATTGGATGCTGCCTAAATGTTTTTGGTGTCTAATGGACTGATACTTTATCAGAAACTATGTATCAGGTCCAATGAATATTTTTACAACCAGTGGAGGGGAAAAACCAACTTTTCAAGTGAGCTGACAGTTATACTTGAAATATTGGTTTAGAAAAACATGTACTTAGACAACCAAAAGTGCAGTGACTAATTCTCATTATTCTGTACTAAGTCCTCTCACTGTATATACTGAATGTTGGATGATTTAAAATTACATTTCATTTTGAAACAATACAAGACCAGCCATTTTATATTGCTGTCTCTTCCTTTAAAATGGCCTATGTTTTATCTTTAAGCATCTGAAATGACTTCTCTTGTGACCAATATAAATGTGAAGAAAAGGAGCAAATTTTATATGCTCAACATATGAAATAGAAAATTATGATACATGCACTCTTGGCCATAGTTTGTGGAAAGCAAAAGTTGACTGTTATTTAAGGTGAACTTGCCTCAGTCTCCTTCTGATTAGTTTTTGTGAATGATGAGTTACATTGTCTTAGAGTTCTACTTGAGATCACTGCTTTCTACATAACTATGAAGAATTATTTGTTGAAATGATAACTTTCTGTTTCTGAATGAAAAAAAATGGTACTATCAGTACATATTACATAAAAAGAGTGTTTGTTTTACATTTTCATATGGAATTCATAAAGACTAATAGGAACTAATTAATTGAAATGAGAACACTTTTTCCCAAGACTCCACCTCACACAAAATATAAACATACTTTTAAACATACCTTCTACACTTCTATTTTTAGTAGAATTATCCCAAGCAGATCACATAACAATTATAGCATACTGTGCCTTATGCAAAACTAAAATGTTTTCAAATATTGAAAGAGGTTTTCTAATACTTCTTAAGTTGTTTCTGAGCATAACATTTGCAGGATAAACACCTAGGCAAATCACCTGATGTTCTCAAAGACCAATTCTGAGACACCAGGATATTAGATCTTTTTTCATAGCGCAAGCAAGGAGAATAGGAGAAAATTCCCAGATATGTTCTGGAATTAGAAAACTTTAGGGTTTTTATAAAATTTAAACAAGGGAAGGTGGAGATAGTGATCTTGGAATGTTAGGGGATATTGATTGTTCTAATTGGAAGTGTGTAAGCGCAGGCTTCACAAGCTTGCTGGGGTATTCATGTGGTTATAGGTTACAAACTGGGTTGTAAATTGCTTAATTAACATCCATTAGGAGCTCAGAAAGTTTGGCTGGGGTAATACTAAAGTTATAAATAGTTCAATTTCAAAACAGATGAGGGGAGAACACCATATGAAAACTGTGGCAGAGAACACACAAACCTGAAGTCAAGGCACTTCTTTAAAGGTGAAAAGTAGCTATAGGTTAAAAAGAATAGGAGCCCAAATACGCTTGAAGCATTTAAAATAAAAGCAATAGGCATTGCAAAGATGGGTCTTTGCTACTTAAAGACAAACTCATTTGATAGGTTTTATTTATCACCTCAAGTTAAGAATTGTTGTGAATAAAAAAAAATTAAAAGGTTATTCACCTGCTCTTCTGAGTTCTTGTGAGGCAAAGTGACATGAATTAAAAGGAGAAATGGTTGGAACCTGGTTTTAAAAACATTTAAATTTAAATGTTATTGCAGCATTATTCACAATTGCCAAAAGTTGGAAGCAACCCAAGTGTCCCTCAACATATGAATGGATAAATGAAATATGCTACATACATATGCTGGACTATTATGCAGCTGTAGGAAGGAATAAAGTATTGACACATACAACAACATGGATGAATTGCAAAGACCTTATGTTGAGTGAAGTAAGCCAGTCATTAAAGGACAACTATTGCATGATCTCACTGATATGATCTAAGGATATTGAGCAGACTCACAAAGGTAGGGTCTGGAATATAGGTTATCAGGGGATAAAAAGTGAGTAGAGAATGGTGAACTGATGCTCAATCTGGGGAGAATCTATGATAAGGTGGATGGGGGAGCTTTGGCAGTCGATGGAGGTGATGGTGGCACATCAATATGAATGTGGTCAACTATCTTGGAGTGTGAGTGTAAGTGGAGTTGAGGGAGTTGGGCTATCCATAGAGCTGGGGGATGGCTGAAAGAAGGAACAGGTGAAAACTGGGGAAAGAGAGGCCTGTGGTTGAGAATACAATTGTGAGAGTGTTCTTTAAACAACTATGCCAGGGGAGGGTCACTGTTACAGGGTGTCACTGCTGGGGGGATGTGTGGGGAAGGGTGCACCTTGGGCATTCCTCTGTGGAATATGAATGTGTTCATGTCGTCATAGGGTGTTACCTCAGTGGGTGGAGACCCATACAATAACCAGCAAAATATTAAATTCTTATCCTGGGGAGACCTGCTACATCCTCTAATAGATTGGCAAGAATCTCTATGGTACATAGGCAGTGCCTAATAAAAGAAAACAGACCAATATGCCAAGTCCTCACTATTAATGCTTGTACTTATGAACCTTATTCCTGTAAAATTGAAAGTTAGCCTAATAATATCTATTGCCTAAGAGTTACCTTCTGAAAACCTCTTTGTTCCTCAAATATGGCCTCTCTCTAAGCCAAACTAAGCATATAAACTCACTATTTCCCCCTACCTCTCCAGCATGGGACATGACATCCAGGGATGAGCCTCCCTGGCACCAAGGGATTAATACCAAGTGCCAACCAGTGATGCATTTGGAAAAAGACCTTGACCAAAATGGGGAAAAATTAAATACAAAGGAGTTTTTATGGATAAGAGATTTCAAAAGGAGTTGGAGGTCATTCCAGAGATTATGCTTATGCAAATCTCAGGTAGAATTCACTAACTGACACAGTATACAATGCCTTAAACAGGGGTGCTCCTGAGGCCTCTAGAGATATCTGGACACTATAGTCAAGGCACACAACCCCAAGAAATCAGCACCCCATTGGTGGGCCTTACCTTGGAGTATATGATAATCTATTTTCCCACTGTAACAGAGTTTGGCTCATTTATAATTTCCCTACACAAGATTCTTCTACCCCTTTTAACTGAATCTATAATTAGCACTATATGCATTAAATGTATGTCACAGAGACTTAAATCTTTGATCTGTTCATATGCCAGTTGAGCTCTGAATCTCAGCAGAGTTGCAGCCAACACCTACTTTCCAGTTCATCGGACTCACCCAGGAGAACTAACAAAATGATGATGATGGGCAATGCCCATCCCAAAAAGCAAAGAATATCTATAACTGCAAGCAAAACAGTTCCTTACATCTGCCCCATAAGGTCTAAGCCCCTTCTTAATCTGAATCGGAGTAGGCATCACCGTCTCCAAATCCTCAAGATTGAGGAATGAACAAACATAAGGGGGGAATGCAACATGGACCAAAGAAGACTTCTTCTTATTGCAGTAACAGAAGGACTTGTAACATTGATATAAAGATAGTGGTTACCGTAGGTTCTGAGGAGAGGGGAAGGGAAGAATATGTGGACCATGGGGCATTTTTAGGGCATTGGAATTGTTCTGCATGATTTTGCAATGACAGATACAGGCCATTATACATTTTGTCAAAACCTATAAAGTTGTACGGCGCAAAGTGTAAACCATAATGTAGTCTATTGACCATGGTTAGTAGCAATGCTTCAATAGTCGTTCATCAATTGTAACAAATGTATCATACTCATGTTAAGATGTTATTAATAGGGGAAAATGTGAGAGAGTAAAGGGGTGGGTTATATGGGAATCTACTATATTTTCTTGTTTGGTTTTTTTCGGTTTTTAGTTTTACTTTCCCCCTATATTTTCAATGTAATTTTTCTGTAACCTAAAACTTCTTTAAAAATAAAGTTAACAAAATAAATAAAAATACATTTAAAGTAAAGGAACACATTTCAATATGAAAGGTCTGTGTCTTCTATTCTTTAAATGTAATTTTCATTTTATTTCTTTCTAGGGGCTAGTTTTTCTTCAGTCTTTAAGAACTCAGCTCCTTCTCAAAGGCTTTGGTTGGGTCACAGGCAGCACCCATCCATAAGTCTAAATTGGGTGTTGATGTTTGGTCCTTTGGGGCTTCCCGGGAATGTTTCCTAACTATCTTCCTGTGATTGGCATGACTCACACAATAACATAGTTACTTACAGCTTAGGCATCAAAGACACTCGCTTCTGAAATGACTCTGGTGCTCTAGCCTCTACTGTGTTTTGAATGAGGAACTTCCTGATGACCTTGTCCTTGGGCACAAGGAGGTTGCAGTTTGAGCAGCAAATAGGCTGCATGTGGCCACAGCCCTTCTTGCAGACTATTGTTCTTCTTTTCTTTATTATCTTGGAAGCAAGGACCTGAGAGAGTTGTGTCTTCTATTTTTTTATTTAATTTTCATTTTAGTCAGAATTAAGTGGATGGGGGCTAGCTATCATAGATATGTGCATTTTATTATTTAAAAATTACAATGCATTCTGTGTACTAGAATTCAAGTATCAGGAAATGAATGGCATGTGTGAAATTGAAAGTCCACACAAGAAAATTTTCATCCTAATATACATGAATTTGGAACTAAATACAATAATAACAATTTTAAAAGTAGAGTTTAGTGTTCATTGCCTTTCAATTCCAGAAGTAGAATTTTCATTCAAAACCTTTCGTCATGGATATTGCTGACTGGAGGTTCAGAAGTGGGATAAATATATCTTTCCTAAATTTCAGAATGAGAGACATGTACTGATTATTGGTAAACCTCTCCATTTTCCTGCTCTTCAGTACCACCAAATATAAGCTCTCATTTTAAAGGTTGTAAATCTCCCATACTGACTTTGTCACCCCATACTGACTTTGTCACCCCATACTGACTTTGAATTGAAAGTAGAAATTCTCATATGAACCCTTAGTCAGAAATGCATTTTCTTGTGTGCCCTGGGGCTTTCTGCTTTATTCATTTATCATGCCCAATTTTCAGAGAATTCTGTGTTAAACCCAAAAACAATAATTAATTAATTAAAAACATTGTTGCTTCTTTACATGTCCACCAATAAACAACAGATGTTTACCTGTGAAGAATTTATAGATTTCTGCCACTTATTATGAAATCTCTGAATATTTACTCATTTCTTTGATATTTTAACCAAATTAAGAATTCTTGCATTAAATTAACAATGCTTCCATGTTCTCATCTGATATAGCAAGAAATCAAAGGATGGAATATTTTGGGAAGTTATTTTAGTCTAAAGTTAAAAAACAATCCATAAATCCTTGCTTATTAGAATATTCTACTTTACTTTTCCATACCTAGTAAATAATATAAAAAAGATAGGTTTTATATGAACTTATTTGCAAAACTAAGGAGAGAAAATAGATTTATTCCATGCAGAAAATGAGAGCTTAATCAATATTTAAAGAAAAGCAAATGCAATGGATTGTTGATCACTCCCTGCATACCAGCTCTCATCTCTTCACTGATTTCATGGAATCTAAGGTATCACAATTTTTTTATGATTTTTCCCAGGCAGATGAATGCAAAAAAGGGCTGCTATGTACCTGGCTGTGAATTAAATGAATTGCAAACTAAATGCTTTGTTCTCTATTTTATTTCTTGTTTGTTTTGTTAAACTTGTATTTGAGGACTTTATATTTAAATCTGTTAGTGACAACCTCAATTTTTTTTTTTATTGTTGGTAAAGATAAAAAATTTTCACAATACATACCAATATTTGTAAAATGATATATAAATACATATGCATATATGTGCATTTGCTTACATAAATGTTATTATATATATATATATATATATT
>JAQZBX010042253.1:0-13699 GCA_029593785.1 Cabassous unicinctus | reverse complement strand
GGCTTGCGGGGGCCTGGTGGCACACCTGCACATGGGGCCTGGTGGCCCACGCGCCTTCTATATTTTTCTTTTAATTTTTTCCGGGAGGTCCCGGGGGTCGAACCCAGGTTCCTCCATATGGGAGGCAGACGCCCAACCACCTGAGCCACATCTGTCCTCCTGCTATAACTCTTAAAGTTGACTAAAGATACCCAAAGTTACAGTCTTTTTCCATACAGAATGGTCATATAATAAATCAGGCTTAGTTTATTACCAGCATTCTAAAAACCAGACCTAGGGAGAAAAACTAGGTCTGGGGACACATGCATGGTTTCTAATAGAGCGAATGTTTAGCCTACCCTGATTATCATAAAATCAGGACAACGAGAAAATTTGCATTCTACCTCTGCTCTTGATTACATCTCTCCATTGCTTGTATTCTCCCCTTCTGCTTATTGGATAAAACCAAAATCACATCTATTCCCACACCCCTAGTGATAATTACAAAGAATTTTCTTCCAGTTTTTTTTCTATGTATATACAATTTTTTAAAAATATGATCAAAATTTTTTTATCTTGTTTTGAGATAACAAGTTTTATATTTTATCTTCCTAACTGCACAGAGACGTTTTATATGTGTCTATTTTTTACCTAAGTTTTGTGTGGCATTATTTTGTATATACTTAAATCTGTATCTATATATCTATACAGTCCATGTCTGTTTCTTGTATTTGCTTTGAGATGGGTTTGAGGTTGATTTTGCAATTACTGATACCACCTACAGCTATAAAGATCTTTGTGAAAAATAGTGTTTTTTTTTAAGATCTAGGTTTCCCTGGTTTACATTAGTTTTTACCCTCCTTGACAATGTAATGTTTTGGTTCTACACCTATCTCTGTTGCTTGTTTTCTTCCTTCACTAGTTCCTCTCCTAAGTAAAAACCTTTTCTCAAGTTGTATTCCTGGCCATCTTTCCTTTAAAGATCTCATGTACTTTCTCAATTTCAGGAATTATCTTTTCTAGGCTCACCTTACTTTGGAGAAAGCAGTATGGTAAAATAGAAAATAATTGTCATTTTAGACATAAACATCTAGAAATAAACATTTGAAGCTCAGCTTCAAAACACTACTTATTTGACTTGGTCAAATTTCTTATCCTCTTTGTACTTTATCTTCCACATCAGTGAAGTGCACATTTACTGTCTTCCTTCCCTAGGTAAGAAGTCTGAATGAGATGATCAATGTAAATAGTCATCATTTAACAAATGGATCATCAAATCTATCTTTTTCCAGTCTGTGCCTGTAGCTCCAGACTCAATTTTTCATTCGTTTTTTGGCCAATCTCACTAAGGACTTGGCGCACTTCTTTGATCTGGAAGAGCTAATCATAGGCCCCAGGTCTCTTCATCTAAGAAATCAAATCTTTTTTTAAAATCACAGCTATAGATTTAAGGAGTTGAATATCCTCTCCTATTGTTTAAGGGTAAAACTGAATAAAGGATGTATTCTGTTCTCAATTTTTCTATCCTTATTAACTGTGACAACTTAATATATGAATGAATATCCCAAATAACATTATGTGGCAAGCCCATAGTTAAATTTATTTTTTACAGTTTACTCATGATGTAGAGCTTGAGTATAATTCTCTGGAAATGTTACGACTCCTAAGTTATTATTAGTTTAGAGAAGTGCCACTCAAAATATATACCTATTAACTATTTATTATGGTTATAACAAACATCTTCCTTTGCTGAGAGCCCTGCTGAAAAACAGTATTTTGAAGAAACAGCCAGCAGGTCTAAACAGTGTGCTTAGTGATGGAGGTGATTTCCCTGCTGCGACAAGCTTATCTTGCTGCAGACCAGCAGCTGGAGTAACACTGGCCTACAGGATAGTGAACACTTTGGGATAAATCATGTTATTTCCACCCTCTTCTAATAAAAGGAAAGAGGAAGGGAAAAATAGACACACACATAAAAGCCTTACCTTACATCATCTTTTAGTTTTTTATTTTCCCTATGGTGAAGCAACCACTTCCACTTTCCATTTCCATTTAGTTTTTCAAGGATCTTGACAATTTCCTTCAGTTGAACTACAGAACAGAATAAGTTTGCAAGAGAAGATGTATTTGAGAGTTTTTGTTGTTGTTGTTAGTGCAAAGTCCAGGTATAACTTGTAAAAAGTAAGACACCATCTTTGAATGGTATACCATATTTGCCACTTACATGGTAGGGCAGCACTCTTTTTCACAAGTGCATAATGCACTTCAATCTTTTTTTTTTTTTTTTTTTTTACTGGGAGGTCCTGGGGATCGAACTCGGGTCCCTCCATATGGGAGACGGACGCCCAGCCATTTGAGCCACATCCGTTCCCATAATGCACTTCAAAGATGCAGCAGCCTATGACCCCTCAACTCAGTCCTACCTACTCATAAAAAGTATCCACATTTAGCTCTAAAGTGACATCGGGTAGGGCAGGTTTTGATTATACATAAGCGTCTGTCCTATGGTCTAAAATTCTATGCCATTTCAGTGTCCTGGAATACATAAATTACATACCCATGTTCAAGCAGATAATCAAGAAGACGTTTTAAGTAACCATTTTTTAGACTTCCATGACATCAACAAGATGGTAGGCGTGATGGCAATAGAAATGGAGGAGAGCTGATTCTAAACAAATTAGTATGTAGCTGACTTGCCTTGGCAAGTAAATGAGTCAAATATAACAATAAAATCTCAAATTTGTAAGAAAGGAAGTTAGGTGCTCTAAGAGGAAGGGAATTTAGAGAGCAGCAGGATTGGCAATGAAGGTAATATTCAGTTAAAACAAAAGTGGTTAAGAGCATGGACTTGGGGAATGAGAATTACATCAACTATTTAAAAAGTGCTTAGCATAGCAAACGGCACAAACTAAGCCCTCAATAGGTGGCCATTGCTATTTTTGGAGCTGATAATGTAATATTTCAGTTATTAGGTGAGAAGAAATTGTCTGAGTAGATCTCAAAGAAAGAAACAAGAAAGGAAAATAAAAGACCAACCTAATGTTAATGTTTCTAATATTTTGTCATCTGATACCACAAAGCCTCCTGCACGAAAGAGCTCTTGGTAGCTGTAATCAAGAACATCTTCAGGGCTGTCTGCTCCAGCAAAGATGACACTGGGGAAATACTTCAGCTTCAGCAAAGAAGGAATCTGTTAAACACAAAATGAACCCCCAGTGAAGACAAGTTCATTGGGTCATGTATTCTTAAGCACTTTCCTTTTGTCACTTTTCTACCGAAGCTTGGAAGAACAGTTGAAAATACCTTTAACTTCAATTCTGACCAGTAATTTTGCGACACATCAGAATATTAACTCAGTTCATCATCCATTGTTGCAAACTCATTAAAATTAGTTAATTAAAAGGAGCTTTCTGAAATTCCCAAAGATAGGATATAAAAATAATTCAGTGAGGGAAGATCATACCTGAGGTTTTGGGGACCTGTAAAGTAAGCAGCCATGTCACATAAATTCACCCCATCATTACTTTCTCAAGCTTACACATCAGTGTCAGTGCTGGAAGGGCCCCTCTTACTGCTACTAACAACAGCAGGATCATATAGCTAGTTTACTTAACTTTTGTCTCAATATTATAACAAAGGTATAACCTAGAAAACAGGAGGTCCAGAAACAATATAGAAAAGATAGGCCTAGGTTTCTATTTACAAAATCTATGACTATAATTAGGGAGCACATAAAAGATAAATTAAACTGAGGACTCAGTCTATTTTTCAGCTCCTGTTTCCATATCAGTTTTCAGAAAGTTAAGAAACTCTTCACATTAACTAAGAGAGCATGATGAACAGAGGTTAGATAGTGGTAAATTTTCTCATCTGAGATATCAATCTGCATTTCTTGATGTCTATCAATAAGAAATCTTGCTTTAAAAGGGAAAATTACAAGGACTTGAAATACAACGCCCTACAAATACCTCTGTAGCAGTAAATCATTGTATACCATCTTGATCCTATTATCTTCTCACTCAAAGATTCAATGGTAATGTGTTTAATTTCTTCTCTAAATAATAGTTACAGAATAACAGAAAATGCCTGGAGTTCATTTTTTATAAGAACGGTATTTCCAAACCTACTTGATGCAAATGTGATGATATATCCTCATTTCTGATGATGACTAATAGCGTTTCATTCTCTCTGTGAAAAGCTTGACAGAAATGCTGAGGTTCAATTTCTGTATGGCCTCCTTTCCTCAGAATATTCTGAAAGATTTACAAATAGCTATCACTAAAAAAAAAAAGATATTTTCATGGAACTACTAAAAACAAGCCATCAAAAGCACAACTTAACCCATTTATTAAATTATACTCAGACAGGGCAACATAAATGGTAACTTGTCTTATTACTAAATAAGCTCCTTTTATATCTAAGGCAAATTAACTATCAATAGCAATAAGTTTATTTCAGATGCAGACCTCTTGGTAATCTTTTCTGTCCATAAAATATCAAAGGCTGAGTTTTAAAAAACAGCAGACTAGTATACATAAAATGAGTCTCATCTTTTTCGAGATTACCTTAGGGATGCTGGATATTTACTCTAAAAATGCCACCTCCAGTCAAAACATATCTAGAAGTTATTATACTCCCCACAAGACATATGCATTCCTTTGAGTATCATTAATGGGGACTGATTTTGGAGAAAGCCAATATTCCCTTGGATCTATGTTTGAATAAGTAGGTAGCATAGTTTAAACCTGTTCCACAGAAAGCTCTTGGTTCTACAGCACTGTTAGGATGCTGTTTGATTACTATATTACACAGAATAGCTCCATAAGAAGCATGATTGGGAGGATAAGCTCTTGAAATTAAAGAAATTCCTTAATTGTGCCTTCCCTTGTGATTTTGACATTGTTTTCTATCTTGAGGATTCTGGAGGTTTCCACTGCACATCCTGATGTTTTGTTTCCTAGTTACACCAAAAACATGGTATCTGACCATCACTTATTTTACTTTATAAAGTTTTACTTTGATCAACTCCCTTGGATCTCAAAACAACTCAAATTTTGATTATTCCAATTCAGCACTCAAAATGTATGGTATATTTTTCAAAGAAATTCTTTTAGACAAGATTCCTTTTTTTTTTTGAGGTACCGGAGCTGGGGAAACCTGGAACCTTGTATGTGGGAAGCTGGTACTCAACAGCTAAGCCACATTGGCATCCCCCGAGTTGGTTTTTTCATTTGTCTGCTTGTTGCTTTTGTTTTTAGGAGGCACTGAGAACTGACCTGGGACCTCCCATGTGGGAAGCAGGTGCTCAACCACTTGAGCCACATCCACTCCCTAGACAAGATTCCTTTTTACAAAGAGCCTATTAAATCTCTAGCCCTCACTTATTTTAATGAACCATTTGAATGAATAAATATTCTGATATGTTCAACACTGTTAATAAACCATGTGGAGTTCTAGGCTATTTTGTCCATACATTCAGAATTTCCCTAGTAATAAACTAAGAACCTTAGCAATCTTTCTCATCTTACAAATAATGAAACAGGGGCCCAGAGAGACTAAGTTACTCATGTAATATCTCACAACTAACTAATGTTTACTAACTCACCAGGACAGAAGAATTTTCATCAGGGGTATCTTTCTAACTTTTTTAAAAACCATTTGGCTCTTTTTTTTTAAAGATTTATTTATTTTTATTTTTATTTATCCCCCCCTTGCTGCTTGTGCTGCTGTGTCCATTCGCTGCGTGTCTTCTCTGTGTCTGCTTATCTCCCCCTTGCTGTGAGGTCTTGCCGCATCAGCTCACGGTGCCGCGCGAGCCGGCCTGCCCACACAAGGAGGCGCTGGGAAGCGAACCCGGGGCCTCCCATATGGTAAACGGGGGCTCTATCCACTGAGCCACACCCGCTTCCCCCGTTTGGCTCTTGATAGTACTTCATTCTCAAGTTTATTTTACAATGTGTCTACGTCCTCACTTGAAGATTAGTTTGACCTTTGCACAAAATTTGTAATTTTGTGTTGAAAATGGTCACTTAAAAAAATATTGTCATGAAACCATACATTCACAACAGAAACAAGTATCTTATACAGAAGTACTACCATAAATGAAATGTAACATCGCTATGGTCGCTCTTCTGCATGAAAACCACTATCACCTGTGCTCTATAACAGACATAAAAACTAAGATTATTGCTCTGGTTGCTTTTGAGAAGAAGGAAGAAAAATAAAGAAAATCAAGCATCTTGCTCACTGTGACAAAACAGGTATACAGCCATGGTGCTAACTCAGTCAATTATTGGTTCATTTTAGGATGTCAGGGTATATAGTACATTTAAGTAATCAAACAAAATTAATTCTAATTCAAGATGAGAAAAAGATTAATTTCCAGGTCGAAGATGCCAAGCATCTTCAAAATGACTGAAAGTCATTCACTGCTTTATCTTCTCAACAACACTGCTTACCAAAATGGCATGAAAATTAGAACAAAGACAACCAGGAAAATACAAAACCAAATCTGACAGCCATTTATTAAGAATCTTGGGGAAAAAGGATCATTGGCAGGAAAAAAAAAATTTATTACTAAAGATTAGATCCCATTAATTTGGGGAAAAATTTAAATCATTTAAAATCGTATTTAAGTGACACAAAATAGGAGCCATCTTAGAAAAATAAGTATTTGTGATGCTAGCAACAACTATAGCTTTAAGGTAAGGCCAAAAGCCTGTTTTGTGTCATTCTTCCAACCCACTGTCCACACTCTAGCTGGAGAGATCTCACCAAAATACAAATAAAATGCCCTTCTTCTTTTAAAATATTTTTCAGTGGCTCCCTAATGACCTCAGGATAAAGTCTAAATACATGACATATAAGCCCTTTATAACACGGCCCCTACTTACACCTTCAGATTCATTTCTTGATATTCAACTCTTACGCTTCAGACATACTGAACATCTTCTAGTCCCCTCTGAAGCCTTCCAGTACCCTACTCATTGGCTTCCACTGTCCCTTGTGCTTTTCTCTACTGCAGCCCTGAACAGTTTGACTCAAAAGTGCTCACTGTCTCTCTGACTAGACCCTCTCAGCTCATGAGGGCAGGGCCTGTATTGTCTTTGTCACTGCATCCACAAATACTGAGCCTGTGATTCCTCTTCCAGAACCCTGTGTGGATACCAGCTTCACACCTGACTACAAGAACATTAGGGAAGCAGATGTGGCTCAAGTGGTTGAGTGCCTGCTTCCCACAAGGGAGGTCCTGGTTCAGTCCCCGGTGCCTCCTAAAAACAAAAATAAACAAATGGAAAAAAACCAACTCAGGGGAGCCAATGTGGCTCAGTGGTTGTGCACAAGGTTCCTACATGAGGACCTGGGTTCAAGCCCTGGCCTGGTGCCTCATTTAAAAAAAAAAAAAAAAAAAAAAATGAGGCCTCTGCACTGTATCAGTATCTGACGTGGTCTCCTAAGCATCCACCCAAAGTCAAGGCTGTGCATGACCATCATCACACCCATCACAAACATCTTCAGATGTTTAATGAGGACTAAACAAAGCTACTTAGTAATTTAGCATTTGTGGATTTACCATGTGGCAGATATTCTGGATTTAACACAAGAATTAACAGAAGTGCTGACGTAAGTGATGCCTGAAGCAAATGGAGTAGAGCATTTAGAACCAAAATACTTATTCGGCTAGCTCTCCACCACTCTTACAAGAGTCTGCTCTCCTCCAGGCTGTGCATCCTTCAGGAGGAAAGGCTTCCCTGACTTCCCTGACGAGGTTCATTACCCTCGAAACTTACCACAGTTTTCAAGTTACATTTATTTGTGATCTTTCATCAGGGTTTTTCTTGTCCCACTAGACTGTGAGGATCATAAAGAAAAGGCAACATTCCCCTCCTCCCCCAGCACAAATCGAGGAATCTAAAATATGTATTAAAAACAAACGCTGTCATTTGAACTGAGCTTTCTGTGGCAAGTCTGGTGAGGTAGAGGGAGGTGGTGTGTTTGAGGCCCAGCTTTGGCCTCGCGCGCTAGGCAAGAGGAGAGGGAACTGACATGTCCAAGGCTGAGCTTTTGGTTGGGAGTCTGATTACATTCAGGGGGAAGGAATTAAGCAAATAAGTTAATATATTCAGGAAAATGGGAAACACACTTCTCATGACTGGAAAAGGGTGTAAACATGGAAAATGAGAAGGCTTGAATAAACTTTGTCATGCTAGGTTGGAATTTGGAATATGAGTGTGAATTTATTTTTTAAAAAACATATATATATAGATAGATAGATAGATAGATAGATGTATGATAGATATATAGATATAGCAAAGAACAGACTGTAACCCTTCATTAAAATTGCAATCCATGGGTCCATACTAATACAAATAAGCAAATTAATAAATAAATGGGAAAGAAGGGAAAGTTCTACCTTACAATAGAATGCCAACCAATAATATAAGGACTGGTGGAATTAGAATATCACCAATTGACAATCATCACAGTGATATATGATTCAGGAAAGAATCATCAATGGATGTTAAATCTAGTGGGTGAAAGTTTGATGAGGAATAGGAAATTTATATAGTCTCAAGTATCTCTCCACTCATTAAATCACTTATTAAAACCTGCAACATGCTTATTAAATAGCTTTACATTGGAAAGACCTGACAGAGATCATCAACCAAATGAAAACAGTCCATACACCATTAATGGGACAAATGGACATCCTGTACCCCCTGATATGATGGACCAAGAACACAGCATCGTGTCTGGGTATTCCTGCCTACAGTACATAACTCATGAGGACACAACAGACAAACACAAACTGAGAGGACATTCTACCAAATTACTGGCCTATAGTATTCAAAAATGTCAAGGCCATAAAAGATAAGGAATGACAAAGGAATTATTCCAGATTGAAGGAAACTATATAGGCATGATAAGTAAATGCAACTGTGATCCTGGCTGGCTTCACAAAGGAACTGTCATTATTAAGACAACTGATAAAATTTTAATGAAGTCTTCAGATTAGACGGTCATATAAGATTAATGGTAACATCTGGATTTCTAGAGTTATTCTGTAGTTATAAAGAAGAGTAGTTAGTATCCTTGTATTTACATAATACACACATAAGTATTAAGGAGTAATGAGGTATCAGACCTGCGACTTAGTTTTAAATGGTTCAGAAATGTTAACCTTGGGGTATCTGGGGAAAGGGTACAATTTCTACAACCTTTATGTAAACTTGAAATTAAAGTTAAAAAAAAAAAAAAAAAGAATGTTGTCCATTTCTGAAATACAAGAGAACATAAATTCTGAGAGGATAAAATGAAGAAGCTAATGGTGAATCAAGACAGACGCTGGGGCTCCTTCCAAGTCAGAATTTAAGCATGGTAACATAATTTAAATTTAAGGACCATGTATTCACTAGAACATCAGGTACCCTAATCTTCAAGTTTAAAAAATATACCTCAGACTAAAATAGGTCCCTCTCAACTATCCACACTAATGGAGGAATACCAGTAATAACAACAGTGATAAAAACAGCTATATTTTAGCTATGGAAAATGTTTGTGTTTACATTTGAATATGGGTATGCCTACACTGGTAACTTTTTGTGAAAATTAGTCACTGCATGGAGAAATTTTATTTTCATTTCTAATTCTGGAAATAAAATATTTAAATATAGTACAATGCTAGATTCTTGAAGCAGAATAGCAGTGTACAGATAAAGACAAAGCTGTGAAATTTTACATATGTGAAACATAAATACTTCATACCATGATTTCTTTAGAAACCAAGAACGTTAAATTTATTACTTCTAATATAATATAAACTATTAAGAAAATCTGGTACTTTACCTTTGTTCTTACAAAGAATGATTTGTCTTCTGTTTCAACAAGGTAGAACAGGAAGGTACTTTTACAAGCCTCTTTCATAACACTTTTTAGTTTGACATGCAAATTGGTACACAAGTCTGTAATCATGTCCTCATAGGAGGCTGTCCTTCTTGGGAAAGATGAATACATGTCATGAGATGTAGCCTCTCCAGAAGAAACATTTAACTCTTTATCTTGGAAAACCACTTGGTTGCTATTCAGCATCACCTTGTTGAATTCAGCATATTCATTGAGAATAAGAGAAATATCATTCCGAGATTCTTTCAAAGTACTGTTATATTTCAATTTGTTGAGGTGGAATGAAACAGTCTGATTTCTTTCAGAATTTGGAAGATGATTTTTACTCTGACTGCACGTCTCCTTCCAAAAGGAAGAAGAACTGTTCAGATTGCTAGGCATGTACCGTCTCATCTGCTGACTCTCCTGTCTAGGCTCTGAGTGTACAACTGTTACTAGAAGGGGACTTCGGCTCCTGGCTGTAGAATGTGGAACTGAGGACTCAGAAATTTTTGTCAAAGGGAAAGCTCCAATAGCTATCTGGACAGGTGACTCCTTTGAAAAAACATTGGTGGAAGAGGCAGAACGTGGAGCTTCTCCAGTCTTTACAATTTGTTTCAGTTTATGTGCAAAACGGAGATATTCCAGATCTAAAGTGTTCTGGGTGAGGTCATCTGCTACTTGCCAAGTACTTGTCCAGGAGCTGATCAAGCCACATTTTGCAGTGAAAGTGGGGTGCCTCCTCAGGCTATGCAAAGTTCTCGTAGTATCCTTGAGCTCTTTAGTGATAGTAAAGTTAGCATAAGTCCTGGGGATACCATGGAGATCTCTGATTTGGATATAATATGGAACACACTTATCTTCCTTCTTTATTCCAATGGACCAGTTTCTGGGAGGAATGCTTGTCTCCAATCCTGGAACTTTGGTAGAGTAGACCCAATCTCCACTACTACTATTGTTTAAGCTCACGACAGAGTCATAACCATCTTTTGCAGCATTTTCTTTTCTCATATGACTGTATCTCAAAGTGCAAGAATCCTCCATGTCTACTTTGGGATTTCTACAACCACCAAAAGAGTCTGGATCAGAATCTCCGGAAAGAGGTTCATAATGTATGTCAGAATTCATGTTTCTATCCAGGGTTTCAGAGTCATCCTGAAGCCCAAGCCCCTTCCTAGTGCTCTTCATTTTCATGTGCTCCTCTGAGACTCCACAAACAAGAGAGTCAAAAGATTTTGGAACAAAGGAAGCAGAAGGCTTCTTGTCATTATTTTTACTGGTGTCTGCTGTATCTGGGTAAGAACCAGTATAAAGGGGAAAGAACCCCCCATTCAACAGATCTTTTGTTTCATAAGTTGACATATCTTGCAGTATGTGAATTGGCTTTTGTTCACCTTTTGGAGATGTATTGTTAGACTGAGGGCTAACACCTCCTAGAGCTATGGTTTCTTCATGTAACTCAGCTTCAGTTTCACTGTCCTTCAGCAAGCTGGCCATTTTGACTACTGATATTTCCTGTGTTTGAAACCCTGTCTCTATGTTTACTGGTTTTGTACAATGGGTTAATATAGCACCATCTGAGAAAGAACCAAGTTTGGAGATCTCTGAGTGCCTGGATGCCTGTGTAAGATCAGCTCCATCAATGGAGTCAGAGTTCAAGGACTTAATCTGCAAATAATTATCTTCATTTGTTTGCAAATCACTGCTAAATAGGTATTTCTTGATGCTTATAGGGCTATTGTGCTGTTTCAAGGACATATTCACTATGCCACCTGTAGCAGCTGTAGAAGGGAATGTATCAGCTAAAGACTTATCTTCAATCATTTTTTTAGGAGTCTCCAATGCAAGGTGTTTTAAGTCCAAATTTCTATTCTCTATACTAATTGGCTGTAATGGCTTTCCTGATTTTACAAGAGAAGGTTTGAAATCATCTCCATATGTGGCAGCTGAGGCAGGCTGGTTTACTTCTGCATCACAGTACTGTACCTTTTCTGAGAAAGGTAAAACCTTATCCTGCTCCTTTTGGACAATTTCCACAGTAACTTTACCAGAAAGACTCAAAGGCCTATCTTTTTTCCCTGGGTGATTATTTAATACTGGAGGCATTTCAGCAGAGAGCTGCATTTGTTGTTCCCAGGTTAAGTTATCTTGTCCCTCTGGATGGGTAGGAGAACCAACAAAAGAATTTTCTTTTTCTGTTATGGCTGAATCCACTGATTCAATCTGGGAGAACTTGTCACTTTTCTGGCACTCAGTATCATGCACTTTTAAACTACGTGGAGACACAGCCTGAGATGGCTGTGTTTCTTCAGGGGGCGCCCTAGGGTCAGGACTAGCAGCAGGTGACACTTCTTCAATTAAAGCATCAAAGGGAAAGTCTGAGGTAACATTAACTTCCCCTGCAATCTCAAGGGAGCAACTGTCTTTAGATAATATTAAAGTAACTGGTTGTAAATTGTCACTTTTTCTCTCCTTATTCTCTAATGGTTTCTCTGACACTGCAGGATACACTGATGTATAATCAAGAGAACTGACTTCTCTGTTTTGTATGAAAGTCACTTCTTCTGTCTCAATTATTTCTTCAGTTATACCTTGAATTTCTGAATTTGATAATGGGGCCTCCTCAAGTCTGTCTATTTCATCAACTGGCATTTGTTCTCTGGGACTTGTAGGTGGTGAAATTGTTAGAGTTAGATCAATGTCAGAATCTTCCTCTGATAACTCTAGGTTGACCTGTCTATTCATAGGTAGGTTGGTTTGTTTGGTAAATGCTGAGTTAAATGAGTCAAAATTCATATTTTCACTGTTCAGACCACCCTTATCTTTCTTCCTTAGTTCTAAAGAGCTATCTGATATATTATTTCTTGATGGAATGCAGTTAAGTGAATAATTTTTTTCCAAGGTGGTAGTGGCTGAGGTTGAGATTATTTCTTCAACCTGTGATGGTTCTATAATTTCTTCTGAAGATATGCTCAAGAGACCCTGAGACTGCAGAAAAAAGTCTTGAGAGAGTCTCACTTCTTCACTGGGTAATGGATAACTAGAACTTTTAACTACTGACACTGCCTCTGTTATCACTGAATTATCAGTTGGTGGTGATGAGACTGGAAGAATATCTTTCTGTAAGACACATATATCTTTCGCAAGTGTCTCTCTACTTACTGAGGAGGCACAAAGGAACTTAATGCCTTTCTGTCTTGGCACTGCTAGAGATGGCATGTCCCTAAGACCTTCTATTTGTGCTTTTTCAAATGTGGATACAGGATGTCTAAGACTTGTAGTAGGTAATACTTTAATCGATTCCATATTAAAGGTTGTAGGTTTATCAGTTCTATTTACAACTTCTGTCTGCACTGGTACATAGGCATTCTTTTCAAAAGTGAGAGTAACTGGTTCCAGATTAATCATTACATACCCCATATTTTCATCCTTCCCTTCCAGTGAAGACTGACATTCTTTGTTTATGGCACTGCTATGCTTGATAAAGCCCTGTAAAGCACTTGTTTTTGCATGCATTGTTGCTTGTAAAAGATCAACTTTGCTTTCAAGGGTGCTGTACACAGACTTTTGACAAATCACTGACTGTTTGCTGACATCATCATAGGTCTTAGTGAATGTGGTCTGTGGGACAGCATCAGTATGAGAAGTCACTCTTGTGCTATCAAATTGCTGAAAGGTTTTATCTTCACCAAGAACAGAAGGTCCATTAGTTTGGGTACTTCCAATACTAGAAAGCAGCATAACATTAGAAGAGTTTAGTTTATCTGATGATTCTTGTTCAGCTTTCTCCCCATTTATCTGAAATGACAAAAGTAAAATAAAAAATTAAAAAAAAAAA